>CM065382.1:35692500-35752500 GCA_033060915.1 Euryodendron excelsum
TTCAACCACAACTTGTGGTCTATGTCCTCACCCCAAGATCCCCTTGAAGTCTCCTTCCACTATACAATCTCCAATTATAAAGTAGATGCTGATTTTCAAAGTGCTCAGCTCACTTTTATACCATAACTTCTTCCCAAGTTCTTTCAGCCACTAAGTGGTTTTGTCCAAGATCCACTTCAACTTTCAAGTATTTTTCTTTTACAAGAGAACACTCCAAATCTCACTTACAAATATATGAAAGATATACAAACCCTCTATGAAGAGTAGATGGGAATTGAATAGCTCACTAACTGCCAACTTAAAGACAAAGAGAATTTTCAGATTTTTTAGCTCAATCAACCAGTGAATGTTGTATCTCTTGTCCATAAATGCATTTGGAAGCTCATATATAAAGCCATGAATTAATTTCACCCATTGGAGGTTGTTGGAGCTTTATTAAATGCGCGCCCAATTTAATATAACGTTTAAAAATGTAGCTGTTAGTCCCCAGGTGTCGACACTTGACTTCCATGTGTCGACACATCAAGTTTGTATTCTTTAGATTTTGTTCATGTGTCGACACTTGACTTCCATGTGTCGACACATCAAGTTTGTATTCTTTAGATTTTGTTCATGTGTCGACACTTGACTTCCATGTATCGACACATCAAGTTTGCATTCTCCAGATTTTGTCCACGGTCTTCATGTGTCAACACATCACCCAAAAAATTGTTCTTCATGCATTCCTTGATCAGTTTAACCTCAGATAATTTGGAGATGTTCAAGGGATCTTCTCTTTAAGATATGATGTTCTTCAAAAATACTTAAGATCTTCAAGGAGTCTTCTCTTTGGGGTATGATGATAATTTAAAGTCTTCAATCCTTGGTGACAATTTAAGAATGTCTTCAATTCAATTTGGATTGAATTCAATATGGTTTCTTCTAAATCTTCTATTGGATTCTTCAAGGAGTCTTTGCACACATGATGAACTTTTCATTTAAATAACCTTCAACCTCTTTGAGTTCAAGTCACCTTCAATCTCTTCGAGTTCAAGTCACCTTCATTGAGTCTTTAGAAGCTTGATGAAGTCTACTTTTTGAGCACTCTTAATACATATAAACTTTCTTGAATCTTCACAGCCTTGAAAAAGTTCTCTTTTGAAATCTTTATAGAGACTTTGCAATCATGACGAATTTTCTTTTTGAACACATTCAATCTTTTTGAATGCAAATCATCTGTTTGAAATTTGAATGGGTGCAATTGCTTTGTTTTGGTGCATGGCTCAACTTTTGGTGCATTGCTTGAAATTGTAAATGTTATGCATCCATTTTGATATGAATTAGATTTGAAGTTAAGATTTAAGTCTAAATTATAATCCTTATTAATCTGCACACTAATTAAATGTATTAGTAAACTAACATAAGGTTTAGTTATCATCAAAATCAAGGCGTAGAGTCAACAAAATGCCCATACTGGAATGAAATTGAATGCATATCATACTTTTTGATGAATGCATAGGTTTATAAAAGAACATAGTTGAATGCATGTTATACTGTTATATGAATGCATCTACAAGAATGGAATTGAATGCATGCCATGTTTTTTGATGAATGAACACATTTTACATATGGATGGGAATGGATGCATGCCCCCTTGGGTTTGTCCCAGGGTTCGTGTTTAGTTATAAGTGTTGTATCCTAGAATCAGGCAATCTTTTGAACTTCGATTTCTCTTTTGGGATTCATTTTTTTAACTTCTTCCTTTTCTTGTCAAGATGTGATAGTACTTACATCACTTTGAGACTCAACCCATTAACTCGTTTTTCCCCTCTCTCTCTTGTTGGAAGGAAAAACTCTCTTTAATGGACCTTTCGATTTCTTCTAAGACTCTTCTTTGGATTGGTGGGCTCTCTAGAGTGACAGCCGGCATCACCTTTGGCGAAGCAACAGGTAGTTTCCTTCCTCAGTTCGAGAAGACCTTGAAAGTTATTAAGAAATGTAAGCAAGCCCAGTTTTTGGTAGGACTATTGAACTTTTCAAATTGTAGGGGCCCTATAAAGACATGATCAATCAATGAAAGACAAATATAGATTTATGAATATCAAGATGCAACTTAGCTTGAAAAGGTCAACATCAAATATGCATGAAACCACACAAAATAAGCACAATTGGTCGTGAGATTATCAATACCATATTAGTGATAATATAGTGGTGTAAGTGTGAACTTCATTGAGACTAATGAGAATATAGACTCTAGGCATGATCTAGGATGGTATAATGGCTCGCAGATTAACACACCTAGAAGTCAAACCTGTTTCATCCCATGCTCCCTCTTTTTTTTTTCTTTTTTTTTCTTTCTTTCTTTTTTTTTCTTTTTTTTTTTTTTGGTGGACATCCAACCCTATCTCTCCAATGATGGAAATACAAAAATGTAAAAGTATGATGGCTTCCACCCACATGAGTAGGTAGCCTTCCCCTCTTATCACATTACAATGGTAACTGCACTTAGACTCACTGGTAGCCATTTCCATAAGTGATTAGAGAGGGAATCGACAAAAGGTCAATCTAGGTGTGATACAATTTGCAAATATTTAACCATTTAAAATAGATCATAAAGGTGGATTCTATATTCTAAGAAGTCTTGAGCAGTGTGCATCAAGATGAACATGAAACACCAATATGGTAAAGATCATTAAAACTGTTGACTCACATTTATGCAAGTGATGATTGCACACAAGATTTAACCTTAAACAAATATGCACATCAATCTGTTCATAATTGAATATTTGCCCCAGTAATTGTGCACGTGTAGGGAAAACACTATCAAAAATCTTTTTGGTTTTTCTAATTTTTTTTTCAAAGATTTAATCATCTCAGGCTGCCAATGTGCTCTAATCTTTCTTTTGAGGTTGTAGCTACTTGTTGCTTTGCCAAGACGTCCTGCGGGGTCGCTACTTGGACTTCAACGTGCTACGCGATTTAATCTTTAACTGTCACCCTTCTGTATTTTCCCTCTCTACACTTTCTATTTTTCTCTCCCCTCTTTTTGGAGTCAGAGATTATTTCTGCTGAACATAGTGCCTGTGCTATCATTTCCTTTGAGTCAAGGCCATCACAAATCAAATTTATCCACAAGAGTATGAAACAAAGGGGATAAACCAGAAATCACTACTTAGTCCATTTTGAATCTATTTATATGATATGAAAGCTCTTGATTTAAGGCAAAAATGACAGGAAAAACATGATACAAAATAATAAAGGATAAGAAGAAAATGGACAAATCTAGGAAACATCCATTTTCAATGTACTTTGAGAAAAGACCCTCTAAACAGCTTTTAGAACCATACTAACTTCCTCTATGCTCCATTTGCGTGGTTCATTTCTAAGGTGCCAATGACCTTCATGTCGATCAAATCTTGTGTTTTGTATTTCAGGATGTGACAGTGTTCAGTATCATGCCCTTATCTTCCGGAATGGTACTCACAAATAAGAGTCAAGTTGAAGGTAGGGGGTAAAGGATTCAGCAATGGTGGGGCAGGTATAGGGGCCAAAAGGTTGGCTTGTAGGAGGTCATTAGGCCTTTGGGTGCAGACTAGGGGGGAAAATGCAAGAGGTTGGCAGGCCTACCTGTTGGGGTTGAAATGTTGTTGGACTGCCATTGGCCTAAGAGCAGGTGCTTGAATAGCCACGGGGGTTTGAGCTTGGTATTAGGGGTGACATTGTAGTGGCTGAGCAGGCAAGATAGCAGATACTTCTCCCTCTTTTCGACCTATTTCCTATACTGTGGGCACCTTCTTTGCTAAGCTTGTAGAAAGTTCTTCAGTTTTAGCATAAGGGTCAACGATCCTCCTAGTTTTTAGGCCATTCGCTATCATTTCCCCTTGCATGATCAACTTTGAGAAACTCCTCCCTATGCTTGTATAGAGTTTTTCATAGTCTATGCCTCTGAAGGTATGCACGAACAGTTGCACATACTTCTTCTCTTCTAAAGGGGGATTAACTTGTGCTGCTGCTTCTCTCCACCTAAGGGTATAGTTTTTGAAGCTTTCTTTATCTCCTTTACTCATTGTCATCAAGGACCAAAGGTTAAAAGTGAGGTCTATATTGTGGCGATATTGGGTCTTGAATGCATTAACCAGCTCAATCCAGGTTGTGATCTTCTTTAGATCGAGTCAAGCAAACCATTGCAGAGTAGACCCAGTGAGGTTATGTTGGAATAGTTGCATGAGGAGTTTTGGATCGTTTCCATGACCACTCAATGTCCCAGCATAAAGGCGAAGGTGGGCAATAGGGTTACCAGTGCCATCATATTTTTGAAAATCAGGCATTTTGAACTTGGCAAGTCTTGGATGGTTAGGAAAGAAGCACAGTTCATCATAAGATGTAAGCCCAAAGGTGTCATGGTCATAGAAATTTCGCAGCAAGTCTTCTAACTCTTGAATTTTTAGGCTAAGAGGGTCTAGGAAAGTTCTTTTTACAGTAGACGAGAGTAGTATAGTTTTTCCTTTTGCAATGTTGGCTCCCTTGAAATCCTCCTTTTTTCTCCTTATAGTGTCAGATTGAAGCATAACCTTTGGGTTAGCAGGTTCAAATTCAGAGTCCTTGGGAGATACCATGGATGATGATGAGACTGAAGAAGTATCTTTTATTGCCATGGCTTGGACAAGCTTGAACATCTTATTGATTTTGGTTCTCATTTCATTAACTTCTTCTCGAGAGACTAAGGATAACTTGTCAGGATTGGCAACCATTAGTACAGTTTTTTGTCGAGTAATCATGGGGTCTCTAGATAAATGCCGATTTTTCTTGGGAGTAATGATGACTTTTTATGGTGTAGTTTCTGTGAAAGAAAAAGAAAGAAAAAGAAAAACAAGGACACAAGCCCCAAGTTAGTTTTTGGTATTTAGAGAGTTTTATGTAATGTATGCCCCAGGGATGTCCCTTATTGAGAGGGAGACTAAAATGATGCATTTGGCCCACTTTTGGAGATAAGGGGTATGTCCCTGTATATAGATACTTTACCATTGATTGGAAACATACATTCATTCATTCATATCGCTTGCAGAAAGTAGAAGAGTACATTGAACTTTAAGTTTAAAATACAAGAGAATTGAAGTACATTTTTCTTGGGACCTCTACCTATCTACTTTTACATTTGGAGATCTTAAACTACTCTTGAGTCTTCGAATTTGCCTTCTTTGAGTTTGATGTTGAGGAGGTCATTAAGAGACCTTGTTGTTTGATTGCCCTTTGTCTTCTTGGCAACCTTATCTCCATGAGCATAGAGGGATTGGACCCCCTCTTTATGAAATGACTTGAAATGTATGCCATGAGTCCTTAGGGTTACGTGGGAACCCTTAGGGTTTTGGTAGGTTTTATGCAAGGGAGAGTGATCATGGCGTCACTCTCTATGCATTGATCATATGCATGAGAATGCAGTGACTTGAGTTACTTTGAAACTTTTGTCTTCAAATGGAATATTGAATGCATGAACATGTATGCATATAGTATAGAGAGAGAATACGATTGTAAAGTAAATATGTATGCATGAGCATTTATACAAGTATTATAACAACAGGAATAGACAATGATAAAGGAAACTAAAGTAGACGCCCGTTCTTCCATGATTTTGAAATTGACGTGCGTGTCTTAAATCCAGCAGAGGTTCGGCTATGCATAGTTTTTACATGAGCATGAGGTTGAGAGTTTACTAATGGTTCCTAAGAAGGCTCGTTTCCCAAATCTTCAAACCTAGGCCCACTCCCCATAGTGGTGCCATTATAGGTTGGTGATCCGAGTAGGGGAACCATCAAGAGGCCGTCGGTTAAGAAACTGACACAACATCCATCCACAACCAATATACCATTCCCCCTTTTAACTAGAAGGGACATAACTAAGTAAAGAATGCAAGTATGCAAATGCAAGTGCACGTGCAATGGGTGTGTGGAATTTTAAAAAACGAAGGAAAGGGCCCAATAATGCCCATCCATCTTGTCTATTCCATCCTATTAATTCATGATGTACATGGCAATTAATATGGCATAAAATAAAAATGTGAACAAAGGTCCATTTACAAAAATAAAGATACAAAAAGTCAGTACTTTGAATGACAAACTGAATGCAAGATAGATGATTGAATATAATTAGAATGCAAACAATGACATGTTTTTGAAAACAGCTTTGAGAAGTTTGATTTTGAAAAATTTGAAGTGGATAGAATTGGACAAATTAATCGAAGACTCTAGATGAGTAAAGGGTGAAAAGACATGAAAATGGCCTAACCCTCTAAGCGTCCCCAGCAAAGTCGCTAGCTGTCGCACCCCTATTTTTTGCACTCGAGAAAACATACAAGTGAGAAAAACACGATACTCTCTCGTTAGAACTCATCCTCGCAGAAGGACGAGTGCGACTAGATTTAAATTAGAAATTTATTTGAATAAGGACTTTTAGAAAAGATTTGGAGTTGTCACCTAACTTGATTAAGGTGAATTAGGTCACCTAAAACTAAGTACAATCCAAATATTAAACTTAGGGTTTTTAAAAAAGGTTTTGGAAAACTTTCTCAAGAGAGGGTTTTTGGATAAAACAAGTTGTTTGGCAACCTTTGGAAAGATTTAAGCCCTTTTTAAAAATAACTCCGTTTTTGTCTTTGAAAACAGTGATTCTAGGTTCAGAAGTTGGTTATGTATAAGGAAGATATCCTAAGATCATCACTCTATCCCGCCCTTGTGGTACCTACATGTCTATTCACCCTAGATTCACTCATTTAGAATCTTCGATTAATAAAGGTCAAATTATATCCACTTTGAAAAGACCTATATGATGCATGATATGCAAGTGTAAGAAAAATATTTGATTTTGAAAACAGATTTGAAGGAAAGATTTGAAGATTGAAAAAGCTAGTGGAAATTGGAAACTTAAAAAAGGTTATGGAATTGAAAATTTGAAAAAGGTTGTGACCACACCTATGAGGGTTGCCTACGTGTTCCTTCGCTGGAAATCAGGTCAGTCGTAGTTCGATATCGGGGTTTGATTGAAAATAGACACTTTGAGATTTTTGAAAAGTTTAACTTGAAAATGTTTGATTTGAACTTTGAATAGTAGATTTAAAGCTAAACTTAAGGATTTTGAATTGAAAAGATGAAACTTTGAAGTAGGATTTGGACTTGATTTGGGAAAGATTGAGTTGAGCTTCGAAAACATCTTGACTTAGATTGAAGTTTGAAAATCATCTTGGTTTAGAAAAGAGTTGAATCTTCCTAACTTTAGGGTTAGGGTTGAACTAGGCCTCTTAGGGTTTAGGTAACCTAGGGTTGAAACATGGACTTGAAATAGAAAGGTTTGATTTAAACTTGAAAAGTTTGATTTTAGAAAGTTTCAAATTAAGAAAGCCGGATTTAAAAAAGATTTGGAAAGTATTTTATTTGATTTAGAAACACTTGACTTGAAAAGACTTGTAAAGATTTGACTTAATTACTTGACTTGAAAGAATTTAGAAAGTCAGGGTTTAGGAAATATTGGATTTTGAGAAAATTTGAATTAGGAAAGTTTCAAAATCGGAAAGCTCCATTTTAGGAAAGTACTAAATTAAGAAAGCTTTCAAATTAGGAAAGAATTGATTTTGGAAAGATTTGAATTTAGAAACATTTGAACTGTGGAAAGATTTAGAATTTGGAAAGATTTGGAAGTTGAACTTTAGAAAGTTAAGATTTGGAAAGGTTTGAAATTAGGAAAGTTTGGAATTAGGAAAGATTTGAAAGTTTGAAATTAGAAAGATTTGATCTCTCTTTCCTAAAATAGAATATTGGATTTTATATCCAAAAATAGATTATTTGATTTTTTTTCCAAAATTGAAAGATTTGATTTCACATGAAATTGGAAAGGTTGAGTTTTGAAAATCTTGGATTTGGAAACCTATGATTTGATGGAAAAAAATGTTTTGAAAATCTAAGATTTGATGTAGAAAATAGTTTTGAAAACCTATGATTTGAGGCAAAGTAGGAAGTCATGATTTTATAAAAGAAATTTGGGTTTCCTAATCATGAATTCTAGGGCTTGACTTGGACTCCAAGACAATGAGTTTTTAAAAAGTAGATCTTTGAAAAGAGTTTTTAGGAAGTAGATTTTCAAAAACTATTTGGAAAGAGGTTTAAATATGGACCTTTACAAGTCTCTTGAATATCTCTCTTTCCTAAAACGACTCTAACCGTGAAAAGAGTAGAAACATTCTAGGATTATGATTTTGAAAACAAAAAGGGTTTTGAAATATGGACCGTAATGATCACATTAAATATAACACTTTGTTAAAATAACCCTAACCATGGAATGACTAGAATCATCTTGAGATTGTGGTTTTGATAAAAATAACTTAGGGTTTACACCCAAAATTTAGACATTGATAGTAACATTGAATATAACACTTTTCTAAAACAACTCTAACCATGGAATGGCTAGAAACATCCTAGGAGTGTGATTTTGAAAAACAAGTTTGAAAGAAAGAGATTTTGAATGTAAGTTTTGAAAGTGAACTTTTGATGCAAGTTTGAAAATAACTTTGAATGCAATTTTGGATGGACTTACCGTCTAATGGATCAACTTTTTCTAAAGACGCGCCGGATGGAGTTTGATTGACTTGGACTAGAATTGGAACTGGAACTGGATTTGAGATTGAAATAGGGACTTACCGTCTCTAGGAAGACGTGTCGATTGGAATTGGACCGAGCAATGCCATAGGGCCTAGCAGGGCCTAGTAGGTCTGCAAAGCGATTGATTGACTGGATTGAGCCTGAAAAACTAGTTTAGACTTGAATGTGTCTGTGTCGGTTTATATGTGAGTCTAGTCAGGCCGGAGATTGTCGAGCGGGCAAAAATGAGGTGCTTACAATTCCCAATAAATAAATCATCAAATTTTGAATTAAACCTTGCTTTTTCTCAATCATCTTGTGGCTTAAAGAAAAAGAGTTATTCGGTTTACCGAAGGTTGCTTGTGCTGGTATGTCGATAGTATTTTACTAAAAGCTAGATGTTAGGTTGGTGGAATGTGATTTTGATATAAATGCATTAGCTTCTGAACTAGTATTCCTCTATAGGTGCTCCCATTCACCGACTTGCTCTTAGCTCCTAGCTTCTTTCACTACCACATGAGTTGCCAATGGCTTGTAGTTGTCACTAATTGGTGAGAATGGCAGATATCCCTATCATATATATACATGTACCCTTGTAACATTTAAAATGGCAAAAGATAAGACAGTGATAATTGTTTAACGTATCATTTAGTTTGAAAATAAATATGATAATGGATAATCTTTTAGATAAGCCTTGTTTGTATAGATATAGGCAACTAATTCTTGCACAAAAAAAAAAAAACAAATCAAAAAGAAAATAATAAACAACCAAATAATATCAAGGAAATAAAAAAATGTCATCTCAAATCAGTAAAAAGCCAAGAACATGTACATGTGTTTTTTTTTTTATATTTTATATATCTAAAATATTGGAAGATTGAAAGTTATCCATCTCACGTAAATAGCGGCACCAAATTAATGTTTAAAACGAAAAAAGTAAGATAATGCATAATTGCTTGTCACATCATTTAGTTTGAAAAAATGTGTCTTTCTTAAGATATTTGGAGTTAATTTAAGCTACAAATATATATTGTAGTGAATAAATTGATATAAGAATAATGATAGAGTTGGAAGTTGGAACTAATTAATAGAGTCCAAATTGTATAATTGTTAATTATTTTAAATTTTGAATGTATATCATAGTGAGAATATATTTAAATGTAGTTATTAAGTTAACATAGGTAAGTATAAGGATAAAGTCCGAATTAAATTAGTTTGTTAGTTTTTTCAAATTTCAAATATATATCGTGATAAGATATTTTAAATTTTAATTGATTTGGTCTTTTGAAACGATGTTTAACCAATTAGATAATAGAGTGAAGGTGAGGTGTTATTAATTGAAATTCAAAATTCCAAAAATTTGAGAAAAATGAATTGAAACTTTTGGTCTCAAAGACTCAATGTTTGCTATTTATAATAGTATAGATTGGATCACATTTGGTATTTAATATATATGTGTTTGAGAGTGCAAAGTTGGAGTTATTACAAAGTGGGAAGCCTGAAAATTGTGTTTGATTGCCACCTTCCCTTTAATGTTTTCACATTTTCAAGTAGGAGCAAAGTGCAAACTGTTAGCTTATGAAATTGGCACAGTTGGAGTTTTAGACTACTTATTGGAAAATTTTGATAATTTCCACCAGTGGTTTTGTTAAACTTTTAGGTTTCCCAGTTTTCAAAATTTGAATGTCATTTTCAATCTTGTTCACAAGGGATTAGATATTTAAATTGTTGCCATTTTGTCTCAAATTCAGAGTTATGATGATGGATATGAGATTCAACTTAGTGTCTTCGTGTCTTAGATCCTAGTTATGGCTAAACCATGGGTTTTTAGGACTTTATTCACCCTTCATACATATGAAATAAATAGTGGAGAACATTGGGTTCAGCTCTCCTTCAAATCTTAATATTCAAAATCTTTTAGACCTTAATATCTAGAATTCTTCAAACTCTTTATCTCATTACGCCACGCGTTGGTCACTCAGATCTAACAGATAATATTGTTATCCCATTTAAACCCACAATCTCATTTTGTTAGTTTTTTTTAACGTTAAGTAAAATCATAAGTTTAAATAAGATAACATCATCCGTTAGATGTGAATGACTAATACGTGGCATAATGAGATAAGGAGACTGGAGGATTCTGAATATTAAGATCTAGAGGGGAGCTGATTCTCAGAACATTAGTGGAGAACATTTTCCTGTAGGAAGTGGACTAATAAATTTAACATCACCAAAAAACTAGGAAAAAATGGCAATGTGTGGACATCATCTTACCAACTGAGAAAGACTTTTGTTTTAGTAGTGGAAATCGACACCACTCACAATTAACAAAGGTGTTAATGATAGCTTTTGAATAGTACAATGATTTATCAAACTTGTTTTTACAAAACATTAACTAGGATTGTTTGTTTAGTACGAGGAATAGAAAGTAGGGAGGAAGGAAGAGAAAAGGAAGAAAAGAGAAAATATATTGCTTGTTCATTCCAAGCTGTTTGGTTGACTGTAAAGGAAAGCAGGAAGAGGATGTTTCAATATCAATTTACATTTATGCGTGTGGATACATGGGTCCACGTGTCAATATGGCAAGTCATCGTACCACTTTCTCTCTTTCTTGGGCCTTGGTTCCACGTGTCAACCTTGTGAGGTGACATTTGAACAATTGAAATTTGCCATTTGTTAATTCTTGCTCTATGATAGAGTCTAAGAAGCACAAACATAATGATTTTTAAAAAAATGCCTTACACAACATGACAGTGACATGGTAAAATTATAAATTATATATATATATATATTTTATATGTCGTATAGGAATATTTTACTCAAGATAAGAAAAAAGTAACAAGACAACACTACTTAAAAATAAAAATCATGGATCCAATAGCTTAAACATTAAGATAGGTATAAAAACAATGATGTTTTCATTATGATGGGATCCCAAGTGATTTTTTCAAATATGTAATTTGTTTAGTATCTGTCTAAGTTATGGATAAGTGTGTCCAAATAACAAACACGTGTCCTCTAAATGTCCAAAGCGTGTTAGGTTTTGAAAATTTTAAAAAATATAATGGAACAGGTTTGGTTGCATTTTTGACACATGTTGGAGAGTGTCGAACGAGTTTTGTTCCTCAACATATGTCATAGACATGCAGTACCTTCTTAGAAATGTGTACCAATTAGGATGGAGTTATTGTACTGACCTGACTTGCATATGTTAAGTCCCACATTACAAGTTTGTGTGGAGGGTCTTAGGTATATAAGTAGGAGTAAGGACATTCGTTGGCTACTCAATTCGGTGAGTACTTATGATTGTTACGTTATTATATTAAAGCCAACCTGTGCACATGCTCATTGGGTTGGGGGCACTATAGCACGAGCTCAGTGTTCAATAAAACTGACCACCAGCTGGCCTTGGTATTTATGATCGAAGGCCTTGTGGGGATGGGAGATTGTAACCATCTTGACTCGCATCACAACATTCAAGTGGCAATCTCCAAGGAGCCCGCTAGGCATGCTTGATCTTCTCGTTGACCCAAGTGTGCCCATCTTTATTTGTACCATTGGATTGGGTCTCCCATAGTTCGGCCAAGCAGTTCTCCACGTGACTGTACTTGGTATATGTCTTGGTTTTCCAGTAGTACTCTTATGCTTCTAAAATAGCCTAGATCGAGATTAGGGCCTAAAATCCCCATGTGGATGGTGTCGCAATCTTGCATGCCATAGCTATCTCACAATCCTCGCTAGAATCATTGGATTTTTATGGTTTAGTGACTAGAGCTTAGGGTTTATCAATGTGCCTTGTCGCATTTCTTCTAGAAGGACTTGCATCTTGATGGTCTTAGGGAGAGAGAGTTCTCCTCTAGCAGGCAGTACTAGACCATGACAAGTACATATGGTGTGTGTTGTACATCCTTGTACTTGAGTAGAATTCCCTGACCACCATTGTAGCCTTTATGGCCTAAGGTTTTCGGCATCACTACCAGTGGTCATTATTACCTTTAGATTGTCAAGCCAAGTAGAGAGAGTCACTTGTCTCATTGTCCTTATAGGGCTACATGACCAGGTGAAGTTGTGTCTATGGCCAAACCATTCTATAAATAGAACTGCCTCCATCATACATGCAAGGGGAGAAATCATCTATATTTTGAGACTCGGGTTCTTCATCTCTAGAACTTCATTGCTCTCCTCTCTCTCTCTCTCTCTCTCTTGCTCTATGACTATGCAGCCTATCTCTAATCTAATGCCATCTCAAAGATTGTCATACTTCTCAGAAGACTCTTTCCATCAATCTCTTCCAAACTCACATAGTGTTTTGTGCTTTGTTTGTAAAGAAGTAAATCAAAGTCAAGGGATGAAGAAGTAACTTCACAGTCTAAAAGACGTAAAGAACACTTTTTGTCCTTTCTTCTGCCCAAAAGTGATCGAATTGGTCTTGTAGTGGGCCCTGTAGAAAGTATCCCCCTCTTTTCCCTTTTATCCTCCCATCAAAACTACCAAACAAAATTAAGTTGTTTCTTTCCCTCCCCTTTTGCTTTCCCTTCCTTCATCTTTTCTTCATACCAAACAAACCATAAATGAAAGTAAGAATTTTGGTTTGAGTAGAGGATAGGAAGAATGATAGGGTGGAGGGAAGAGGTTTGCCTTGATTAGTATAAAGGAAATGGGAGGAAAGAGAAAAGAGAAGGGTGGGCCCTTAAGAGCCCACAAAATGGTGCCCAAAAGAGGTGGATGAAATACAACACTCTGTCTTGTAATAGAGTGAATTTACAAATGTTCCCCTTAATTTGGTTAATGTTCATAAAATGAGAATATTTTTATAAAATGACATTACATCTTCTTCCTCTACAGTCTACATGAGAGAAAACCGCTTCCCTCCTGTTTTCCTTCTTACAAACCATGGTGGAATAAATTTTACTATGTTATTAACTTTTTCTAAATCCAACAATGGTAGTTTCGCTTAGTAGTGAGCAAAGAATTAGCTTCTAGCAGGATGGTTATTAGTTATAACTCTTTTGGATTACGATATCCCATTCTTGACCATCAATACTAACCGACAATTGTGGTTATGTTATAACAGCGATGTTAGCATATTGTAAGCACCCCATTTTTGTCCGCTTGGCAATCTCCGGCCCGACCGGACTCACATTCAAACTAATATAGACACATTCAAGTCCAAACCAGTTTTCCAGACTTAATTCAATCAATCAATTACTTCACGGGACCACTGAGCCTAATAGGGACAAAATGACCAAAATGCCCTTGGGGCATTATTCTGTCCATTTCCATTTGGCACGTTTTCCTAAAGACTGTAAGTCCCTATTTCAACCTCAAGTCCAATTCCAATCCCAATCCAGACCAGTCAAACTCAAACCGGTGTGTCTTTCAAGAAAGTTCATCCCTCAGACAATAAGTCCATCCAGTCTGATGCATTTATCGAGAAAATTCCTTGGAATGGTAAGTCCCTTCAAACGTAGCGACTAGAACAAAACCTAAGTCCTCGACATGGTAGAACGATTCACTTCTAGTGCCTGCTAGTACGCCAATGTAAAATATCCATTATTCAACGTCTTTCGAGAAAGTTAATTCCTTAGACGATAAGTCCATCTCGCAGCTTCTAGAGATCAGACAGTCTCTGGAATGAATGCACACCATTAGAATGACAAAAACACTAGCAAATATTGTAACTGTCAGACTGGTGGAAACACTCACAAACAAGTCGACATTGGAAATTGCTAACAAAATCCCTATGTCACGAGACCGAACATGCCTTTTGGCCGTGACACGTTTATCAAATGATGGAATACCTTTGGAAACCAACTTGTCACATACCGTCAGAGTAATGGAAACACTTAAAACTCGAGTCAACACTAGTGCCTACTAGCCCACTCTGGTGAAAAATGACCAAACTGTCCCTTGGGCCCTTTCGGCACGCTTCTTAAGAAAGTACCTAAGTCCTCAAAGCAGTAAGTCCACCCTTCCAAGATTGTTCTAAAGACAATCCAGTTTGTTCAAGTGCCTTCCAGCCGGTTCCGAATCAATTCCGAGACCATCTGGTCAAAATAACCATTTTATGCCTAGGCATCCGATCACCCTCAAGAACCACACCGGCTCGGGGTATCAAATCGGTTACCTTCTGATGATGCTTCTAATAGTATTCCTAAACATCCAAAAACCTTTTGGATCATTCCGAGTCTATTTCGGCAAGCCTGATACAAAATGACTATTTTGCCCCTTATGAGCCGGTCCCCTTTTCTAACAACACCGGCTTTAGGTATCAAACCGATAACCCCTCGGAACACTCTCGATAGTGTTTTCAACCTTCAAGCCTTCTCATAAGTCACTCCAAGTTCATTTCAATGTTTTCTTGGTTCAAATGACCGTTTTGCCCCAGACGGACCGGTCATCCTTTTCAATTATTCTAGCATTGTCTCTCAAGCTAGTTACCTCTGGGACACTCTCTCGAAGGTTCCCATCCATTCTCGGCCGAGTCTAGTTACTCAGAATCTTCCAGGTCATTTTTGGACTTTCTAGAGTCACTCCTAGTAGAGCCAAGCCAAAAATTGCATGGTAGTCACTAGGATAGATGCCCAAATCTTTTACTTTACATCTCAAGGGTTAAAAGATACGTTTCTTGCCGCCTTAAAACTTTCCTAAGTGGCTGGTGCCACTAGTAGTGGCGCCAAGTTAATAAATGGCCTAGCGCTACTAAGAGTGGCGCTAGTGGAATTTTTGCCCTGGCACCATTACAACAGGCACCAAGGTTGTTCCAATTGCCTATAAATATAGACTCTCTCCCTGCGTAAAAAGGGTCTAAAAACTCAGTTCAAAAACTCTGTCTCTCCAAACCCTAATTCTCTCAAGCCTATTCAAGCCCTACCCTCTATACACTCAAACCCTAGCTTCTATACACCTTATACACTCAAACACAAGCCTCCAGAAATCCTTTGAAGACTCAAGTGCTACAACTTCAAAGCTCTCAAGGTTCAAGTAAAGCAAAGCAAACCAAGCAATCAAAGTAAGAAGAATACAAGTTTAGTTTTCTATTTACTTTTATATAATCCCTGCTCTCTCTTCTCCCTCCTAACCCACTTGGGTTTTCTTCTATTTTAATTCTCATCTTCTACCTCCTCTTTTTGCATGCTTGAAATAAGGGACTCCTCGATTCATGCTCCTTTAATTCCTCCTCCAGGACCCTAGGGCTCAAGTGCCTTCGAGGGGGATCACTAAAATGCGAAGGGTTCCTCTGATTGTTACCTCGGTGGAGAGGAGTCTCGCCAATAGTTCGGGGTCCCCTATGTTGATCATTTTCCTCGGTATCTGGGAGATTGGAGGCCGGGTAATGAATCTGGTGCCACTCCCTCTAACCTCGGTAATACACTGATACATCCTGGTATTCCAATAGGATTTGGCCCTCTAAAGAGGGATGGCTTCGAACATCATGGCTGTCAAGAATCTTATGGCTAGTAGGATCTACTCCTCCTCTGAGATTGTTGTCACTCATCTTCTCTGCTTGGCCTCACCACAGACGGCGCCAATTATAAGTGGGATTTTTTGTAACATTTGATCCACTCCACGAACCAACTTGACGAGCTCCGAGCAATCTACAAGAACATGAACAGTGAGAATGTGTCGACCCTTTTTGGGCCGGTGGCACTCTGATGATTAAGTTAGGCAAGCTTAATCTCAATGAATTAAACAAAAACACTATACACTAGCTCCATAGAATATACCTTACTTCTTAGTGGCATAGTGTATTTATAGGCTTCGGAGGCTATATCTCTTCTAGAAGTGGTATTCATTCTCCTTCTAGGAATCAATCACTTTTACAGTCGGTTAAAGATGGATTTGGACTTATCTTTAAGTGTCCTAATCCATATCGGCTTGGGACTCTTGCCCATTGGACCTATCTATTGAACCCTTTGGACTCAATTCACCCGGCCGAGCCTATTCTTCTTCAGATCAAGCCTGGCATGATTTATTCCTTGGGCTTTTTGATTTATTTGGCTCACAACTATAAAGATGAAGTTTGGTGTGGTGTTGTCGCCATAGATGCTTGTCATTTGTTTCTTGGTCGTCCTTGACAATATAATAGAAGGGTTATGCATGATGGGTACAAAAACACTTACTATTTTGAAAAGGATGGAGTCAAAGTCATCTTAGGTCCTTCCAAGCTAGTGGGCACTCCTAAACCTTTAAAGGGGGGGGGGGGGGAAGTAATTTGCTCTCTAAATCCCAATTTGATAAATCTTTGGAAGAGGCTAATAAGGCTTATGAAGAGCACATGGAAGTCCCTTCCATTATGAGACACTTCTTAAAGAGTTTCATAATGTTATTCCAAAAGAGATCCCACCCGGCCTTCTTCCCATGAAAGACATACAACATTGCATCGATTTCATTCCCAGAGACGTCCTTTCAAACAAGGCAACTTATAGGATGAATCCAAATAAGGATGAGGAGTTGTAAAGCTAAGTTGAAGAACTCATGAATAAAGGCCTACTGAGGGAAAGCATGAGTCCATGCACTGTCCCTGCTCTTCTTGTACCAAAAAAAAATATGGTTCTTGGCATATGTGTATTGATAGTAGTGCGGTGAATAAGATCACAATCAAATACTACTTTCCTATTTCACGCCTTGATGATTTTCTTGACCAACTCCATGGTGCTTCTATCTTCTCTAAGATTGATCTACAGAGTGGATGTCATCAAATCTAAATGAGACTCGGTGATGAATGGAAAACCGCTTTCAAGACAAGATATGGTCTTTATGAGTGGATGGTTATGCCTTTTGGGTTATCTAATGCTCTTTGTACTTTTATGCGCCTTATGAATCATATGCTTAAAGCTTTCATTGGAAAGTTTATTGTTGTTTACTTTGATGATATTTTAGTGTACAGCAAGAGTGAAGGACAACATTTGGAGCATCTTCAACAAGTTTTCAAGACTCTACGGGATCAAAAGTTGTATGCCAACTTGAAGAAATGCCACTTCTTCACCATAAGCCTTGTCTTCTTAGGCTATGTTGTATCTGGTGAGGGCATTAAAGTGAATCCTAGCAAGGTGAAAGCAATTATCAGTTGGCCCATTCCAAAATCAATTCATGATATTCAAATTTTTCATGGTCTTGCTTCATTTTATTGTCTCTTCATCAAGAGATTCAGCACTCTTGTTGCTCCCATCACCAAGTGCTTGAAAGGAGGCACATTCAAATGGTCAGAAGAGGCACAAAAGAGCTTCAAAATCATTAAGAAGAAGGTTACCAAGGCTCCTATTCTTACATTACTAGATTTTAACAATGTGTTCGAGGTACATTGTGATACTTCCAATGTGGGAATTGGTGATGTGCTTAGTCAAGAAGGTAAGCCTATTGCTTTCTTTAGTGAAAAGTTCAATGGAAGTCGAAAGAAATACTCTACCTATGATAAAAATATTATTCGAGCTTTGGATCAGTTGAGCCATTATCTCATATCCAAAGAGTTTATTCTCTTTTCAGATCATGAAGCTTTAAAGTATATAAATAGATAACATAAGCTCAATAATTGGCATACTAAATGGGTCGAGTTTCCATAAGCTTACACTTTCCATATCAAGCACAAATCTAGAAAGCAAAATTAAGTGGTTGATGCATTAAGTTGAAGACACTCCTTATTGTCTATAATTCAAGTGGATGTTTTAGGCTTTGAAGTCATAAAGGAGTTATACAAAAATAATCCTTACTTTAGCAAAATTTTGGAGGAATGTTTGAAAGGTCCATTTAACCATTTTTTGTTGTAAGATGGTTTTCTTTTCAAGAAGAATCAACTATACATTCCAGAAGGTTCTCTTAGGGAACTTTTATCAAGGAAGCTCATGGAAGAGGACTTGTTGGCCACTTTGGGAGGGAAAACACTTTCTCTTGGGCAAGAAAATTTCTATTGGCCTAGAATGGATAGTGACATTACCTAACATGTGGAGCGTTGTAGAATATGTCAATGAGCCAAAGGCCACGCTCAAAATGCCGGAATGTATACTCCATTGTCAGTTCCCATGGCTCCTTAGGAGGATGTGAGCTTAGACTTTGTGGTGGGATTGCCTCACACTCAAAGGAACAAAGACTCTATAATAGTCGTCGTTGATTGATTCTCCAAAATGGCACACTTTGTTCCATGTAACATGACTTTGGATGCTTCTCATGTTGCTGATCTCTATTTTTGAGAGATTGCAAAGCTCCCTAGTATTCCAAAGACATTGACCTCGGATCATGATTTGAAGTTTATAAGTCATTTTTGGCACACAATTTGGCATAAGCTTGGAACCACTCTTCAATTTAGCTCTTTTCATCACCCTCAAACTGATGGGCAAACTGTCAATCAGAGTTTGGGAAACCTTTTGAGGAGTTTAATTTTCAGTAATATTCACCAATGGGACCTTACTTTAGTGCAAGTTGAATTTGCATACAACTAGTCCACAAACCAAACCACTAGAACTAGTCCCTACGAAGTTGTTTACAAGCGCAATCCTATAAGTCCCTTATACTTTGCACCATATGCTACCACTCAAAATTTCAGTGGCGGTACTTAAGAGCGAGCTAAACAAATCAAAAAGTTACATGAACAAGGGATTGAATGTTCAAATAAAATGAAAAGTACAAAAGAAGTGTCAACAAACACCATAAGCCTGCAACATTCAAAGAAGGAGATCTGGTATGGATCCATCTTTGCAAAGAACGCTTTCCACAAGGTCGTTTGGTAAGCTTAAACCAAAGGCTGATGGTCCTTTCAAAGTACTTCAAATAATTGGTGAAAATGCTTACAAGATTGAGCTACCTGGAGACTATGGCGTTTCAACCAGCTTCAATGTGGCGGATTTGTCACCATATCATAATGAAAAAAGTGAGGGAAACTCAGAGACAAATTCACACACAATAGAAGCGTATGATACCAAAGGATCTCAGTCAAGATTGGCTTAAAGGAGTGAGCTAAATTGTCAAAAAAGAGGGGCTGTCTAGTTTCTCAAAATACAGTGCAAACCCTATTTTTTAGCCAATATTACATAGAAATTTGAATCTATTGGAAGTGAATCAGAAAGTAAATCTTATATGGCTGGAAAGTTCTATGAGTCTATTTTCTAACCAAAAAAACGAAGCATGATTTTCTTTGCTGTGGAGAGAGATATGATTGTTCTAACTAAAGAGTGTCATAGCTGTCTGCAGAGCTGAAAATTTAGCAATCCTCTTGATTTTTTGCGTCCTTAGTCCTGCCCACCTCTTTTGATTTTCTTTGTTCTTACGTGTGTTTTGTCAAGAGTCTCATAAATGTTTTCCATATTTTTCTTGTCTTCTCCATAAATTGTGGTAGTCAAAGGTTGATTGTCTTTGTAATTAACCAAGTTTGCGTGTATATCTGTCAAAGTGCATTTGTGTTTGTCAAAATAGAATATGTATTTATTGGGTTATTTCAAGTGGTAATGAAGCAGACAGTTTTCAAATGATGTTTGAGAGTTAGCCTTTGGCTTTCCAAGAACGAGTTCTTCTTATTTGCTCTTATCCCTTGGTGGATTTTCTTAGGGTGGCAAGCTTATATCATTTCTTGAGTTTCACTTGTGTTACCTCCTTATTCTTTCATTTTTCGGCGTCAACCACTAGCCATAATTCTGGGTAGGTAAGGCCCATCTCTAGTTATAGCTATGTACATACATAAATAATATGGGTCATGATTCTTATATTATTTACCATTCCTATTATAGGATATTGGATTTGATATGTTTTCGATTTTATGTTATTGTTAGTTTTTGAAAATATTTATGTACACTATACATATATACATAATGTGTATATATGAGTACGTAGTGGAGGTAAATGTAGATATGTAGTTGTCACTAGGCTCTTCGTTTTTAGAAAATTCTATTTTTACATAATTTTCATAAAAAAATAAAAAATGAAACCACCAAATTGTTGTTTTGATTTTTTAAATTATAAGTCATGTTTTTCTTTGAAAAAGAAGGATCACAGGCGAACATTATTTTATATGAAAATTCTCTACAAAAATATTATTTGAATAGCGTTACTCTTTTTCTTTTCTTTTCTTTTCTTGGGTTATATGCAAATTTAAATTGGATGGCCACCTGAAAATTTGACAATGCCCGAAAAACTTTTAATTTAAATTTAGGGTTAATTACAAGCACACTCCCTGAACTATAACTTAGTATCATTATATCCCCTAAACTCTAAAACGTAACAAGTTGATCCCTTGAACTATCAATTTATATCAATCAACCCCTCTTGTTTACAATCCGTTAGGAAAATTGATGAAAAATTATTATTCAACTTGTACATGTTCACAATAAGTATAGTTTATAACTAAATTAATCTTTTCTTGTTATAATAATTGCCTAATAACTGAAATGTCTCTTAAAATGACTTGTAAATATAGGGATAATATAAAGGGTATTTAAGTTATTAAATAATTATTACAAACAAATAATGTAATTTAGGTATTAAATTAACTTTTGTGAATATATACAAATTACATGATAATTGTTCATCTATTTTCGTAACTAATTGCTAATATATTGTTAACAAAAAAGATTGATTGATACAAATTGGTAGTTCAGAGTGTCAACTTGTTATATTTTAGAATTTAGGAGAGCATCGTGATACTAAATCATAGTTCAGGAGGTATGCTTATAATTAACCCTTAAATTTATTATAGTATTTACAATGAAACACCCGATTAACTTTTTGTTTAGATTATGTTTATGATTATACTTCAAACCCATCAGGTGTTGGGATTAACGGTGCTGCAGTTTTTGTAGGTGGATTTTAAGTTCAAGGCCAAGTTTCGGTTTTGCACTGGGATTATCTGTAGAGTACCACCGCTCCTGGTGGAGAATGTGTTAGCATCCAAGGAGAACTAAGGGAACACTGGGAAATGGAAAAGGGGATCATGTTGACTGAAGGTGGAAAATGCAAGTTGGTTGGGGTGGCAACTCTTGTTGACCCTATCCATGATTTTCTTGTGGATTCCTTCAGCCTTCCTATAGAATGTTTTACCAACCTGAATGCTATAATCTCCTTATCTAGTACTTGAAGTTTTCAAAAACACCATATACACTGCTTCAAATCATGTTCTATAGATAGGAAGAGAATACAGAAAGACCTAAAGTGTGGTTTTGTGCATATTGCTAATAATGTTTAGCATAAGTACTTTTGACCATGACATCGGAAGGGGGTTTCCGGTGATCTCGACTGTAATTATATATGTTGGATATAACACGTGTTGGCCGAGAAAATGTTGGAGGACTAAATAGGATTTTTATTTATTAAATTTATTTTCATATATATATATATATATATATTTTATCATTGTTAGTCTTGCACGATTTTACGTCAAATTCTTGTTTAAATGAGATTACCTGTTTTTTGTTAGATTTCATTTACCAAAATGCTGCATGATGGGGAAAAAAAAAAAAAAAAAGAGCATGGAGGGGGAGATATATGGACTATATTTTGCTTCCTCTCCAGCCCGAATGCCAAGGAGAAATGATTTCATATGACCCTCATACCATGTGGAACAAAATTAGGGTTGGCTGTGTGCCATCTCGACCAACGGTTTTATGTGGCAAAGATTAAAAACTACGATAATGGCCGGTATTTTTTTTTTTTTTTGCATTGCCAATTATCACGATGCCAAACCAATAGTTCATTGGTATTATTTTGATATATCACTCTTAGCGGAAACAAAGGTTTTACACATTTGATTTAAAAATACTGTTAGAATACTGTTGAACTATTTACAAAAGAGCTTACACGTGATACACCCTCTGTCTAAAAATAATAGTTTTAATTAGATGGTATGAAAAAAAAAACATCACAGGATAATGAAGGCTGAAAACATTGGTTGTGAACAATTCCCCCTTATTAGAATAATAAAATTGGTTTGAAATTGAGGGATAACCCTTTCAAGATTTTTGATTGGCCGAAAACGATATCATGTCAATAAGAGGTCCTAAGTTACTGTCAGTTCAAAAAAATTTAAAAAAAAAAAATTGCAACTTACTATTGGATATGATTATAGTTAGATAGATTTTATAGATCATTCAATAGCGTAAGGCATCATCAAAGGGTGCATTTCATTTAGATCCCTTGTAATTTTGCGTATTGGCACCTATACCTTATATTTTGAAAATAGACAGCTAAACCCCTACGATTTTATGTATCGGCACCTGAAACCCAAACCATCAGCTTGATCCGTGTATTTTCATTTGGTAACTATATTGACTGAACGAATTAAAAATTATGCACTCCTTTGTATGGAACAAAAAGAGTAATGCAATATATACACAATCTCATATAATTTCTTTTTTTTTTCTAGACACAAGATTATAGGATCCACATTAAAAATTCATGTGAAACTCATTTGTTGCAAAATAGGATTACATATAGCATTTTTTTATAATTAGGAACCACATTAAAAATTCATGTGAAACTCATTTGTTGCAAAATAGGATTACATATAGCATTTTTTTATAATAAAAAAAAAAAAGAAGAAGATGTGTTATAGTTGATCATATCTCTCTCTCTCTCTCTCTCTCTCTCTCTCTCTCTCCAAAGACGCAAACGTCAAACCTAAGACTTCATATAAGTGTAAAAAAAAACAGAAATATTATCGTCATTTATAGAAAAACAAGGAGAAACAAAATGCCGAAACTATTTTAACAACTGATACTTCCAAATGACATACCATTATGTTGATATACTGGTGAATGCTATTCATGAATGCAATAACAAGGCTTCTAGTTTTCATGGCTTGACTTATGTTAATATTAACAAATAAAAAAATAAACTAAAATTACAATTAATTCTCCAAAATTACATGGAGAAAAAGATGCAAACAATTTTTTAGTGAGGAACAACTAGGCGTAAATAAATTATCAACCCTGTATTGTTCACATTGATTTGGACCACAAATAAAAATAAAAACAAAAAATCAATTTTGCTCACATTAGTTTGGATCAACGAGAAAAAAATTCATTTTTTTACCCTGGTTTTGATAAATAAATAAAAATTAATAAAAAATACAAGCCAAAAACATTTTTGTTCACAATTGTTTGTATCAAAACTCAAAAGAAAAAGAAAATTTTAGTATTCGCACTAGTTTGGACAAAAAAAAAAATAAAAATAGGATTTCACTGTGGTTTGGACTAAGAAAAAAAGGTGACGAGTCTACAAAGCACCCTTTGGAGTTGGTTATAACTCAAGTTTTTTCTCACTTTCTCACTATTTTCTCACTTAGCAAACACGTTTTTCTCTCTTGCTACATTAACTTGCATGAAATTAGGGCTTTCATCTGCTAAATGTCTCTTATTTTTTATTTATTTATATATCTATGCAATGCATAGCTAGGGTGCTGGAGAAGGGGACAAATCCTAAAATATGGCAAGTGTCTTGGGGCCAAAATGTAATTTTCTAAAAATATACTCTAGCTTATATTCAGTATTTTCAACCGTTAATCTAACATAATTAATCATAACTCATCTTAATAACACCTTCTCTATTTTTTTTTTATATTTATTGCAAACTATTTGACATTTTTTCAAGATTAATTCATACTTTAATTGATTTTCACATTATTTATTTCATTGGTCTAAATATTTATTAATATAAACAAGTTCAAATTTCCCAATACGAATCCCTGGCCCGATCTAAAAAAAAGTTTTTATCCTCAATTTTCATATTTAAACAAAAAGTATCAATGTTTGGAATTACCGAGTGTTACAATATTTAAAAAAAAAATTAGGTATTACATGATTATCTCGCATAAATATCTCTTTTTCGTGATTTATAATTAAAGTTCGTTGTAGTGCGTTTGGAAGTTCAAATAGATGAGTAGTTGATTTACTTTATGCTGCTCAATCAATTTTATAAATTAAAATTTTAACTATTAATCTGTTAAATATGTTGAACTAAAAGATATAGAAGTATATGCTGTCGAATTTTTCATCCTGAATGTTTTACAAAGACATAAATTACACCCGTATGAATTAGTATAGAACTCTTCCATTTCTAATTTTTTTTATGCCAATTTTTTTATTCCGAGTTTTTGACATAGACACGTATTATACCCATACATTTTCGTACCCATTTTTTTGTCCTACCAATTTTACTTAGCTATGTTGTTTAGTCAACTAATAAATTGTTACTAACTCCGAGGGTTAGCTTGGTGGTCAAATTTGAGGGTCTGCTTCCTTTAAGGTTTCAAGTTCAAAACTTTTTAGGTATTATTAATTTTTTAGGGCTACCTTCAAGGTATTTGATACAATAAGTAATTACTCAATTTTTGTGGGACGAAAAACTGCACAGGTTTCAAAATTAGTTGAAGTGTGTATAAGCCAACCGAGACACTAGATTAGTAAAAATAAAAAAAATAAAAATAAAAACAATATATTGTTTCTTTTTTAATATGGGAGATTTTCAATATCTCAAGGAAGTGCCGTAGATGTAATTTACGCAAAAAGATGCCAATGCTGAATCAATACACGAGAAGACCTGTAGTAGGATGGGGAGCACCACATCTTATCATCTCCAACTTCCAACAATATTCTGGAAGGAATATGTTAGAACAACATAAAGGTTCAGTACGTCGCATTACACTGTATTCCTTCGTCTCCCTCACTATATCTCTCTTCACTACGTCGCTCACATTTTATTCCATCGTCCCTCTATGTATCTCTACAGCTGCGTTAAAGCAAGAACTAGGGCCCTGTAATTATACTCTACACAGAGTCTCATACTGTCATACATGCATTGTAATACATTACAAGAAAGTGATTGTCATTCAAATTTTATACTTAATATGATTTGATTCTGTGCGTGGATTGTTCTCAAATCTTATTTTTGTGAAGAATAAGTTTCGAGAACCACCGGAGTTAAACAAAAAATGTGAGGATTATTGAAGTATAATCTCCTTCCGTCCCTGTAATACCCGCTATATTTTTTCTCGACTGCTTCAACCATAACGGGACTGATCAAGACACAACCATAGGGTCATAGGTCGTAAGCGATACCTTTTCAAGCCAAAACCCATCCGGTTGAAGAAACCCGATTCCCCGAAAAAAGAATTCGAACCTCATTACTCGACAATTCGCATCATCTAACACCCTAACTTGAATCGAAGTTTTCTCCCTCATTTTTCATCGGATATTGACGGGTTATATGTCTAAAAACATCAGCTCTTCGAGCCCGACGCATCGGTAATCTCAGAACTCCATTCTGTAGAGTGTCGATCCCCTGAAAAGCTCCCGAAATCTGCTGCACCTGAAAATTCGCACCCGAATTTTCCGAAACTTCGTATTGAGTTTTCTCCCTCAACCGGCAAAGGAATCGCACGAAATTCGAGTCTAAATCGATTAAATTTTCAAGAGCCTTCTATTTACGGTCTCGGATTACGTACAAGATGAAAAATGAAAATCCGAAACTCAGTCGCCTTAAACTAGGAACTTCCTCCCATAATTGCGAAATTGGCCCCTCCTTGCCAACTTGCATGGCCACTTCACAAACAGCCTGGGCAACACATATACATAAGAATATGTATACCGAATTCACATGCATGCCTGCATGTACATATGTGCATCTGCATATACAAGCCTATCCCATTAGACATGATACAACTGATGCACTTATTTTAAATGCACACCACACGTATCACCCTAAACTAATGTTATGTTTTAAAATCATTGCTATGCAATTGTGGGACAGGGTTTCTCACTCCACCAATGAGCAGCAAGAATGGGGGATAAGGGGGCGGACCAAGGACTCGGAGAGGGGGAAGAAGTCGACCGAGGGAAATGTCGGAGAGAATGTTTGGGCAAGCATATTCCATGCACCCATGCATGGGAAGAGGGATGTATGCTCAGGGCATTATAGAGAGAGAGAGACGTTGAGGGTTTATAGAGAGAGAGACAAAGAGAGGGACGCTGGAGAGTAGAGTTATGGAGAGGGAGAGAGAAAATTCACCCCTATTACACCCCAGCTGCTATATATATATCCACACACTCCCTCCCACACCCCCGGCTGTGCGAAAGGAGCCTGAGAAGGAAAAATCGTAGAGAGAGAGAGAGGAAAACCGAGAAAGAAGAAGAGAGAGTGGGGGGAGGAAGAAGGTTGGGGCCGCACCATTCAAAAACCAGTTGAGGAACCCACCTTCACCACACCTTAAGCCTCCTAAACCCAGCACAAAACGCCCCACAAACCCACTGCCTAAACCGAGAGCCTAGAGAGAGAGAAAGAACGAAAAATTGCACCACCCAACCTATAGCAGCAACACCAGGGATTGAGGGCTGCCACAGGAGCTCTGGGCTTCTTAGGGACCCCTCAGGGTGTCCTAGGGAGGCCCAAGGCCTCTGTGCATGCACCGGAAACTCCCTGGGAGGCCAAACCAGCCAGAAAAGCTTTTGCCGGCCCTAACTCCGGCTACCGGCCACCAAATCCGATGAGGCCAATTGGGTCCTCTTTGTCTCGATGATCCGAACAACTTTTGTGAAGAACACTTTTCCAGAAAATGACGGGAAGGGCTTGAAAAACCCAGTTGCATGTTTGGAACCTAGGGTTCCGCTGTGCAACTGGGCTGTTCAGCCAAAAACCGGCCACCCCCGACCACCCCCAGCCGAGCTCTGGCCATGAGTGTGAAGCCCGGGTCCTTGTCTATCTCTGGGTTGCACATGCATGGCCAGGAAGTGTCGTGGATGGCCAGAAATAGGCCGAGAAGCGTCACCAGTCGTGGTGGAGGAAGGAGGAGGCTATGCCTCCCTACCCCACGCACGTCTGGTCGCACGTGAGGGGGCGTCCCTACTCCGATGACCACCAAAGTTTGGTGGGTTGGTCCCAGAGACCATGTAAGCCTACCCTAAATTTTTTGGTAGTTTCTGATAATTCTACAATTTTCTGTGAATTAATGACTCTGTTTGGACACAGAAAATCGTAGAAAATAAACTATAATTGGTAAAAATCTAAAAATTTACCAGAGGACCTATAAAACCATGAGAAACCCAAATATGGGAGAGTGAGATGTCACTAGGCCCTTGGTAAATTTTGAAATTTCACCCTTAGGCTCGACATCAGGCAATTTTATTCTTGATGAGAGGCGAGAAGGATTTCAAAGAATTCGTCCTACCAAACCACCCCCCCTACTAATAACCTTAATCTTATTGATTCTCTAATTATTCAAGACTTCAATTAACAATCACTAATTTATAAGGATTTTTGGAAAATCTTGGATAATCATACAAGCTTGCATTTCCTTCCTTCACAGACAGTACGTGAAGCTAATACTTATTTCTTACCAAGACTATTACCCAAGGTAGGAATCTATGCATTTCTTTGAGATAAATGCTTACGCCTTTTCTTTATTAAATAACTTGTATATTGACATGCTTTATGTTTACTGTCCAATTATCTTTATGTCCTAAATGTCTTTTACTCATTTACTTCAAAATATAGCATTCTTGTTTGTATGACTACATCACTGAGGAGGTATAAGGGTGGAATAACCAGAAAATAAAAGACCCCAAGTTTTATATCATAGGTGTACCGGACTGGCTTGATACTTGGGGCTATCATAGGTCGATATCACTGGCTTGATATCGAGCTAGATGATCATGGATGGGTCCCACTAGACTTGATGATGGAGGATGAATCATGGGTGGACCCCATTGGCTTGAATTGGCCCTGGCAGGACATACCTGCAAGGATCCGGATAGTAACGAAAAGAAAAAGGAAATTACCATGGTCATATGTATGCCATGACATTCTTTTACTGCATTATCTTTTATCCTGTACCTAATAGAAATCTTAGATCTCCTACTGGGCTTCGCCGCTCATTCCTATCTTATGGGACACTTTCAGGGATAAAGACACCCAACTGATTCCCAAGGAAATAAGCATACGAGATCAAGTCCCCCTGTTATCTTATTTCTTGTAGACTTTTGAGTTATTCTATGTTGGACTGTAATAATATGAGACTTACACTAGTCTTACGACATTGATGTAATATTTCTGGACCATCTATGTTATATTCATATTTAAATTGTTGTGTTAAAATTATAAACCCCATTGCCTACTTTCAAACCCAACCTTAAATCCTCCACTGTCGCGGCCTAGTGAGGGCAAAGTCGGGTCGTGACAGAAGTTGGTATTAGAGCATGGTTTTAGGTCTTTAGGGAAGAAAATCACTTGCATGTAGCATCCACTCCTTAGGTTACTTTTCATCACTAGTCTCACCTGTATATTAATGCTAAATGTCATGTGCAGATGGACCTAGCTATATGGGATGACTTGTTACTACACCAGCTCGAGGTAGAGAGATATACGAAACAACTGTAGAACAGTAACTAACGCCCAAGCCAAGAACCTTTTGAGAGCTAAGATTTTTGGGGTAGCACAGCATTGGGGATGTCTCTCTAGAAGCCAGCAGGATGACATCATCCGAAATAGGGTGACTTCCCTGATAAGGATAGTCTAAGAGATATCCGAGATAGTGAGGTGCCCAACCGAGTATCAACAGTTGATACTCGAGATGCAGCTAGCCGGAGAGTTACCACTACCCGGGACCCATGTCCCCACAGGACCGCCTCCACCACCCCCAGCTGCCCAAGGGCAGCAACCTGCTCCACACACCACACCAGCCCCAGCTGACCAGCCACCCTCCCCTGAGTGCCATCCTTTGAGCCCGAAGATGTCCGTAAATGACCCCACCCCGACAGTTAGCCCCATTATACCTATGACCTCGGCCACTCCTGTGATAGATGTCTCAGATAGTGAGGAGGAGCCCGAGGAGGACTTAGATATGTGATTCTATGTGTCATTCTAGCATCCTTGATAGTACTCACGGTCCTCCACATTTTGGAAAGTTATGTATGTGAGGAGCGAACCTAGAGGTGTTAGATTATTTTGCTTTACTTCTCTAACACTGTATGTTCTTGTCTTTTCTTTAGTAGCTATTATCGGTTTGGTAGACCTTATTATAATGACTTAATTTCTGACTTAACAAAATAGCATTCTAACTTGAAATTAATGACTTTCCTAGATGACAAGGACTAGGACCGGAGCTGGGACTAATGAGAATAACGAAAACCCACCCAACACCCAATTGGATCGGATTCTACAAAGCCTGCAAGCCATGACCAATTTGCTGCAACAACAGCAACAAAATCATCTAATACCACCGATTCCTCAACCGCCTCCACCAGCCCCCGAGCCTCTTATAGCAACACCCAACCCGGTGCCCCCTCCGAACCCCGAGGAGAGAAAGATGAAATTACTTCGAGAATTTCAAAAGCAAAACCCCCCAAGATTCGTAGGAGAACACGACCCGTTAGTTGCAGAGTGATGGCTCAAGCAAATCCGAAAGGTACTAGACATCATCGGAACCCCGGCTAAGTACCAAGTGGAATTCGCAGCTTACCAACTTGAGGCAGAGGTAGATTTTTGGTGGGATTCGGTGAAGCGCATGAGGGATATGAAAAGCCTGACTTAGGAGGAATTTGTAGTCCTTTTCTATAACCATTACTTTCGAGAGATAGTTAAGGACGCTAAGATGGAGGAATTTGTACAACTCCAGCAAAATAATTTGACGGTGGGCCAATATGTGGCCACATTCCTGGAGTTGTCAAGATTTACCCCAGACTTTGTGGCCACAGAAGAAAGAAAGACTCGAAGGTTTCTTAAGGCGTTGAAACCTGTGATCTGATCTCAGGTAGTCGCCTTCATGGGACAAAAGTTCACAAAGGTAATTGATCGGGCGATGTTGATAGAACAGGAGTTGGAAGGACACCAACAACAAATGCCAAACCCAAGAGTACTTGGCAAGAATGTGAGGAACCCCTCCAACTTTAATAACCCTAGGCACACAAATGCGAGGTACCAACCCTACCCTCCGAATTCTAGGGGAGCAATGGATAACAGACCCATTTGCTTTAATTGCCAACGAAGAGGGCATCCAAAGCGAGACTGCCCTCAGCTCATGCAAAGTAGGAACGGGAATGGCAAACGGATTCCTCTACAAATACCGCCAGTACAAAACTTCTAAACCACACCCACATCAGCACCCTGACAGCCCATGGCCGGAAGACCTGCAACTACCACCTACAACCCCAATTGGGTGAACCCGGGAATGGCGAACAAAGGAAAGCAAGTCAACCATGCCGGTCCACCTCGGATGTACGCCCCCTTCCCAGTGCAATAGAAAGTAGCAAGGACCCCATTGCCGTGATCGAAGGTACGATCCTACTCTACAACTCGTAGGTATCGGTGTTATTTGATTCTGGAGCTACGCATTCTTTCATCTCTGATAAATGTGTAGTTGATCTAGGGCTAACTACTAAATTGCTGACTACACCCCTTAGCATTCAAACACCTACCGGTGGGAAAGTAATAGTACGAGTAGGATGCCCATCCAGCAGTATTCAAATAAGCACCTTTGAATTTACGGTTGATTTAATCCAAATAGATATGAAGGGTTTTGACATGATCCTAGGAATGGATTAGTTAGCCAAGAATAAGGTAGTTATGGATTGCAGTAAAAAAACCCTGACCTTATGGCATCACAGTGGATGTATGGTGCACTTTCCCGATGAAGTAAACACCAGTTGGGCAAGACCCCTTGCGACTCTTAGGGAGCATCAGTAGCAATCAGAAGGGTGTTTTTGTTTCCTTAGTACCTTATCTGAAGAAAATGAGAACCCGATCAATACAAAGCCACTACCTGTAGTGGATGAGTTTCCCGATGTATTCCCTGAAGATCTACCCGGAATACCTCCAGATTGGGAAATCGAATTCTCAATCGAATTACACCCGGGGTTAGCACCTGTATCCATTGCACCTTATAGGATGGCCTCGGCAAAACTCAAGGAGCTAAAATCTGAGCTAGATGAGTTCTTGGAAAAAGGGTATATTCGCCCTAGTACATCACCCTGGGGAGCGCCAGTGTTGTTTGTGAAGAAGAAAGATGGAACCCTCAAATTATGTGTAGATTATCGGTAGTTGAATAAGGTTACCATTAAGAATATGTACCCACTTTCGAGGATTGATGATCTATTTGACCAACTTAGAGGGGCAACATACTTTTCTAAAATAGACTTGAGATCAAGGTATCATCAATTGAAGGTGAGGGAAGCTGATATACCCAAAACAGCCTTTAGGACCCGCTACGGTCATTTCAAGTTTGTAATAATGCCTTTTGGGCTGACTAATGCACCTGTTGCCTTCATGGATATGATAAATAGAGTGTTTCGAGCTCAACTGGATCATTTTGTGATCGTTTTTATAGATGATATCCTTATCTACTCGTCTGATGAAGAAACCCACAAGGAACACCTAAGAATCACCCTTCAGATCTTAAGGAAACACGAACTTTACGCTAAGAAGAGTAAATGCGACTTTTGGATGAAGGAAGTAAAGTTCTTAGGGCACGTGGTGTCAAAAGTAGGGATAACAGTAGATCCCGCCAAGATAGAGGCAGTAATGGATTGGAGGAGGCCCTCTACCGTAACCGAAGTTCAAAGCTTTCTAGGCTTGGCTAGGTACTACAGAAGATTTGTGGAAGGATTCTCTAAGATAGCGGGCCCTCTAACCCAGCTAACCAGGAAAGGAGTAAAGTATGTCTGGACAGAAAAGTTCGAGGAAGCATTTCAATTGTTAAAGGAAAAGCTCACTACCGCACCTATTCTCACCCTTCCCGTATGTGGGAAGCCCTATATAGTCTACACTGATACCTCACATCGAGGGTTAGGATGCGTTTTGATGCAAGAAGGAAAAGTAGTCGCTTATGGGTCGCGACAACTCAAGAAACATGAGCAGAATTACCCAACCCATGATTTAGAGATGGTCGCGGTAATCTTTGCTCTTAAGATTTGGAGATGTTACTTGTATGGAGAAAAGTTTGAATTATTTACGGACCACAAGAGCCTTAAGTACATCACCACCCAGAAAGACTTGAACTTGAGGCAGAGACGGTGGGTAGAATACATGGAAGACTACGACTTCACCTTACAATACCACCCCCGTAAGGCAAATGTCGTGGCAGATGCCTTAAGTAGGAAAAATCAAAGGCTTACGAGTAGCATTGTGTTGGAGAAATGGAAGACGGTGCAATTGTTTGAATCCTATGGAGGGTTAGAAGAGAGGGAAGGAATACTGTACAGTCTTCAAATACAATCCCAGACCCTAGAGGAAGTTCGACAAGCCCAACAAGGGAACCAAGAAGTACAAGAGATAAAGGAAAAATTGGATAAAGGAATAATGGAACCCGGATGGACCATTAACGCCGAAGGTGAGCTCCAATACAAAGTTAGGTACTTGGTGGTGGATAAGGAGTTAAAACAGAACGTTTTATCTGAAGCCCATCGTTCTAAGTTACAATACACCCAGGAAACACTAAGATGTACCAAGATCTTAAAAGGCAGTATTATTGTAGAGGAATGAAAAGGGACGTCGCGAAATTTGTAGCACGTTGTCTCACGTGTCAACAAGTAAAGGCAGAACACCAATGACCTGGTGGACTATTACAACCCTTGCCCATAGCAGAATGGAAATGAAAACATATCACCATGGATTTTGTTACTGGGCTACCGAGGAATAGACAAGGGTGCGACACGATTTGGGTAATCATAGATCATTTGACAAAAACCACACATTTCTTACCCATCAAGTCTACTGATAGTCTTAGTACCTTAAGTCGGCTGTATTTGAAGGAAGTACTACGGTTGCATGGAGTGTCTAAAACCATTGTATCCGATCGTGACCCAAGGTTCGTGTCGCGATTCTGGCAAAGCCTACAGAAGGCATTAGGAACCTAGGTGTGCATGAGCACTGCTTACCACCCGTAGACGGATGGCCAATCCAAGTGAGTTATCTAGATCCTAGAGGATATGCTTCGCGCTTGTGTATTGGATTTTCAAGGAACTTGGAGTGATCACATACCCTTGGCCGAGTTTGCCTATAACAATAGTTACCAAGCGAGCATAGAAATGGCCCCTTACGAAGCATTGTATGGGCAACCTTGCCGAGCACCTAATTGTTGGTTAGATACCGGCGATGAATTTTTATATGGACCTGAAATCATCCAGGAAACCACGGAAAAGATTAAGCTCATACAAGAGCGGCTCAAGACTGCCCAAAGCCGACAAAAGAGCTATGCAGACCAGTGTAGATGGCCCTTGGAATTCCAAGTAGGTGACCAAGTGTTCTTGAAGGTAAAACCCCACAAAAGTGTGATGCGTTTTGGTAAGAAGGGGAAGCTTGCACCCCGATACATTGGACCCTTCTACATTTTGGAAAGAATTGGACTAGTGGCGTACTGACTAGAATTACCTCCCGTATTAGAGCGGATACATAATGTCTTCCATGTGTTGATATTAAGGCAGTACCACCTCGACCCTATGCATATAATTCAATGGGAAGCAATGACAGTGCAACATGACCATTCCTATGACGAGGGACCTGGCAAGATAGTGGATCACAAGGTAAAGGTATTGCGAAATAAGGAGATTCCCTTGGTCAAGGTGTTATGGCAGCATCACGGAGAGGAGGAAGCAACGTGGGAAGCAAAGACAGATATGACAGTAAAGTACCCGCACTTATTTGAGATTGATTTTGAGGACGAAATTTCCTAAAGGAGGTAAGGATGTAATACCCGTTATATTTTTCCTCGACTGCTTTAACCATAACGAGACTAATCAAGACACAACCATAGGGTCATAGGTCATAAGCGAAACCTTTTCAAGCCCAAACCCATCCGGTTGAAGAAACCCGATTCCCCGGAAAAAGAATTCCAACCTCATTACTCGACAATTCGCATCATCTAACACCCTAACTTGAATCGAAGCTTTCTCTCTCATTTTTCATCGGATTTTGATGAGTTATATGTCTAAAAACATCACCTCTTCGAGCCCGATGCCTCGGTAATCTCAAAACCCCATTCCGTAGAGTGTTGATCCCCCGAAAAGCCCCTGAACGCTGCTGCACCTGAAAATTAGCACCCAAATTTCCCGAAACTTCGTATTGAGTTTTCTCCCTCACCCAGCAACGGAATCGCATGAAATTCGAGTCTAAATCGATTAACTTTTTGAGAGAATTCTATTTATGGTCCCAGATTACATACCCAATGAAAAACGAAAACCCGAAACTCAGTCACCTTAAACTAGGAACTTCCTCCTATAATTGCGAAATTGGCCCCTCCACGCCAACTTGCATGGCCACTTCACTAACAGCCTGGGCAACACATATACATAAGCATATGTATACCAAATTCACATGCATGCCTGCATGTACATATGTGCATCTGCATATACATGCCTATCCCATTAGACATGATACAATTGATGCACTGATTTTAAACGCACACTACACATATCACCCTAAACTAATGTTATGTTTTAAAATCATTGTTATGCAATTGCAGGACAGGGTTTCTCACTCCACCAATGAGAAGCAAGAATGGGGGATAAGGGGGCGGACCAAGGACTCGGAGAGGGGGAAGAAGTCGACCGAGGGGAATGTCAGAGAGAATGTTTGGGCAAGCATATTCCATGCACCCATGCATGGGAAGAGGGATGTAAGCTCAGGGCATTATAGAGAGAGAGAGAGAGACGTTGAGGGTTTATAGAAAGAGAGAGAGAGGGACACTAGAGAGTAGAGTTATGGAGAGGGAGAGAGAAAATTCACCCCTGTTGCACCCCAGCTGCTATATATATCCACACACTCCCTCCCACACCCCCGGCTGTGCGAAAGGAGCCGGAGAAGGAAAAACCATAGAGACAGAGAGAGGAAAACCGAGAAAGAAGAAGAGAGAGTGGGGGGAGGAAGAAGTTTAGGGCCGCACCATTCAAAAACCAGGTGAGGAACCCACCTTCACCACATCTTAAGCCTCCTAAACCCAGCACAAAATGCCCCACAAACCCACTGCCTGAGCCGAGAGCCTAGAGAGAGAGAAAGATTGAAAAATTGAACCACCAACCCATAGCGGCAACACCAGGGATTGAGGGCTACCACATGAGCTCTGGGCTTCTCAGGGACCCCTCTGGGTGTCCTAGGGAGGCCCAAGGCCTCTGTGCATGCACCGGAAACTCCCTGGGAGGCAAAACCCACCGGAAAAGCTTCTGCTGGCCCTAACTCCAGCTACCGGTCACCAAATCCGATGAGGTCAGTTGGGTCCTCTTCGTCTCGATGATCCGAACAACTGTTGTGAAGAACACTTTTCCAGAAAATGACGGAAAGGGCCTGAAAAACCCATTTGCAGGTCTGGAACCTAGGGTTCTGCCGTGCAACCAAACTGTTCAGCCAAAAACTGGCCACCCTCGACCAACCCCAGCCAAGCTCTGGCCATGAGTGTGAAGCCCAGGTCCTTGTCTATCTCTGGGTTGCAAATGCATGGCCAGGAAGTGCCGTGGATGGCCGGAAACAGGTCGAGAAGTGTCACCAGTCGCAGTGGAGGAAGGAGAAGGCTATGCCTCCCTACCCCACGGGCGTCTGGTGGCGCGTGACGTACTCTGATGACCACCAAAGTTTGATGGGTTGGTCTCAGAGACCATGTAAGCCTACCCTAAATTTTTTGGTAGGTTCTGATAATTCTACAATTTTCTATGAATTAATGACTCTATTTGGACACAGAAAATTGTAGAAAATAAACTATAATTGGGAAAAATCTCAAAATTTACCAGAGGACCTATAAAATCATGAGAAACCCAAATATGAGAGAGTGTGATGTCACTAGGCCCCTGGTAAATTTTGAAATTTCACCCTTAGGCTCGACACCAGGTAATTTTGTTCTTGATGAGAAGCGAGGAGGATTTCAAAGAATTTTTCCTACCAAACCACCCCCCTACTGACAACCTTAATCTTACTGATTCTCTAATTATTCGAGACTTCAACGAACAATCACTAATTTATAAGGATTTTTGGAAAATCTTGGATAATCATACAAGCTCGCATTTCCTTCCTTCACAGACAGTACGTGAAGCGAATACTTATTTCTTACCAAGACTATTACCCGGGGTAGGAGTCTATGCATTTCTTTGAGATAAATGCTTACGCCTTTTCTTTATTAAATAACTTGTATATTGACATGCTTTATGTTTACTGTCCAATTATCTTTCTGTCCTAAGTGTCTTTTACTCATTTACTTCAAAATACAGCATTCTTGTTTGTATAACTACATCACTGAGGAGGTATAAGGGTGGTATAACCAGAAAATAAAAGACCCCAAGTTTTATATCATGGGTGTACCAGACTGGCTTGATACTTAGGGCTATCATGGGTCGGTATCACTAGCTTAATATTGGGTTAGATGATCATGGATGGGTCCCACTGGTCTTGATATGGAGGATGAATCATGGGTGGACCCCATTGGCTTGAATTGGCCCTGGAATGACATACCTGCAAGGATCCGAATAGTAACGAAAAGAAAAAGGAAATTACCAGGGTCATATGCATGCCGATACATTCTTTTACTGTATTATCTTTTATCCTGCACCTTATAGAAATCTTAGATCTCCTACTGGGCTTCGCCGCTCATTCCTATCTTATGGGACATTTTCAGGGATAGAGACACCCAACTGATTCCCAAGGAAATGAGCATACGAGATCAAATCCCCCTGTTATCTTATTTCTTGTAGACTTTTGAGTTATTCTATGTTGGACTGTAATATTATGAGACTTACACTAGTCTTACGACCTTGATGTAATATTTCTGGACCATCTATGTTATGTTCATATTTAAATTGTTGTGTTAACATTATAAACCCCATCGCCTACTTTCAAACCCAACCTTAAACCCTCCACTATCGCGGTCTAGTGAGGGCGAAGTCGGGTCGTGACAATCCCTATATCTTTAACTTTGTAAATTTGTCTTCATATGCATGTCTATATTTGTATATATACAGAGTATTGAATTCCAAACTTTATGGATTCTTTGAGTTTTACAATCCATGAAGGAAAAATATTTTTTGTTCACTGTTTGGTTTTGTAAAGAAAATGAAAGGAAAGAAGAGAAAGTAAGAGAATGAGTTAAAAAAATTTCCCTCATCTTTTCCTCACTACTATAAAAAAGGCCTTTCTCGGGGCTTCCGAAAAACACCGGGAAAAGTCTTAAGAACGTCGGTAAAATTTTTCTCGGCAATTTTCTTGGTGCTTTTACAAAATGCCAACAATATTGGTGTCAGGAAAAATTCCCGGCGTTTTATGGACTTTTCCAGGCCTTTTTTATCCCATCGTTTTGCAAGCGCCTAAAATAACCTATCGCCGGCCCCCATTTTCTGGCTAGCGAGTTGTAGCGGCATTTTAAAAATGCCGGTAAAAGTGTGCAAATTACCGGGAAAACTCTTAAATTAGCGGCGCTTCTCAAAAACGCCGGCGAAAGTCTAATTAATTTTAAAAAAATATAAATACATTTTGTCCCTGTGTTACTTTGCTAATATATCTAATAATTATTAAAAATGCAAATTATCCCATAATATTAAAAAAGAAAATTAAGGAGAATCAACTCAGAGATCTAAATTTTAAGGCCAAAGGAAGAAAAAAATAAAAAACAACAGCATTTAAAGAGTTCAACCTTGAAAGCATAAATCACAATTATACAATCAAGAACTTCAAATTGAAATGAAATTTCAAAGAGTTGAGCCTTATGAATCTGCCAGCACTCTGACCATCTCAAGTAAGCGCTCTGTTACCGCATGGAAGTAGGTTTTTCTTAGATGCAGGAAACTAGTCAAATGTGATATGAGAAGATCCGTACAATCGAGATATAATGGATGAGAGCAAGTTAGCACTGACTACTAGATAGAAATTCATTTAGGGAAAATTTTGAAATGCCACAAAATTGAATGATAAAAGTCCAAGTCATGAAGCATTTAAGAACACAAATCCTTCACAAAGAAGGCAGCTATGGAAAACATAGGAATCATGCCTACAAATGGTGGAAACATCAGGACATGTTATGAACCCATGAAATTAAGCCATACTAACTTAAACACGTGAACATAGAAGGGGGAAAAGAAGAAAAAAAAAAGAACCCTTGATCCATTCAGACCCATTTCAGTCCATAAAAAGAAGCCCTTTTCCCAATTGAAATCACAAACAAGATAAATAAATGAATAAATAAATAAAACAACCACCACCTTGATCTGCAAAATTGTTCTTCCATTTTGAGTAAGCAATAAACATATAAAAGCATCAATCTTTACGATTATCTAAGAACAGTCAAGGAAACCCACATTTTGAAACACTAAGCTAAAGCCATAGAGCACAATCATTCACTAGTCTACAACTCAGAAAAGAGAACGACGGAGAACAGCTAAGAATGTTTTGTGCGTCCTTTTCCTTTGTAAAAGGTTTTTGCCAAAATAGCAAGTTAGATCTCTGTTATACTTAAAGCACAAAATCGCCTTCATCATTACCCGCTAGCCAAATTATTTAACGAGCAACTCAATTCTTCATCATTACCAGCTAGTCAAACTGTTTAACGAGCAACTCAATTAGTAAAGTGATTCTATTACACAACAGAAGCAAGTGTTTCCTTGTAACGCATATGTATAGACAAGTGAGCTTTGAAAGAAGACAAGAAAGTTGCAACTTAAGCAGGAAGAAGAGAACATTTTGTTTGTAAATTAGTAAAGAACTTCTCTGCAGCTACAAAAGCAAGCTTATTCAAGTAGTTCTAAATGTATGTGTTGTGAAATAATGAGTGTTCACTGCATGAACTATGATGCTTCATGACAGGGAAACGTCAATAGATTGCTAGTTGTGGAAACAGAGATGATTGCAGATCAATTCGGAAGGCCTTCCATGGTTGACCAATATATTAAATGAATTATTTTTTTGGTAGCATGATTCAACACAAGCAACAGAATTTCATCTTAAAAGAACCAAGCACCACACTTGAAGCATCCAAGAATTTTTCAAAAAATATTTTGAAGTACCATTTCAGGAAGGACTTCATTAGAGAGCTTGTGATTTCCCTTTGTGGTGGCAGAACAGTTTTGAGTAGCTCCTAACCTATGTTTGTGGAACTCTTCCCAGGACCAATCAACAAAGTCTGTTCAACAAAATATACAAAATCAACAAATAAAAGTAGAATAACAACTAACTATTAGTAACATCACCACTATTAGCAAGTGGAGAAACAAGCTGGTATCAAACATCTCCCATGTACATGTATATATGCTTGAATCAAATGGGAAATATAATCTAAATCCATAGGTGCACATAAATATATGTATGTGTCTATGTAGGGTGTGTGTACAACTATACAAACATATGCACATACAAACAACAAATACAATATATGGAAAAAAAATGTTTGTATCTCATCTGTATATGCACTTACACATGTGCATATACGAGCTCGTTTGTGTGTGTAAGTATTTCTTTTCAAAACGAATTGGGTACTTATCAAGTGAGTCCATAAGACGAAGTGAGGTCACTCAACTACCAAATGGATCAAAAACAATATTAATAAACAAGAAAATTCAGTAATTTACCATCAGTTATAGCATTCAATTTCGTTGTAAAAAATAAATATTTCATGCCATTATTTCAGCTCAAAATCTTATTAAAGCTCAATTGAGGCCAATACAGCATATTATCACCAATCAAATGGTGAATTTGAAGCTGTGATTGCTCAAAAGATTAAAACTTCACTCAAAAGCTTTGAAGCCACAGTTCTTAAGTGATCACTGACTTTAGAATTCAGATTAACAACAAGAGAATAAGCAAAATAAAAAAAACATATTTTTATAGCTCATATATACATGTTTATAAGTATACGCGCATATATAGATACATATGTATGTAAACACCCCATTTTTGACCACTCGGCGATCTCCACTCCATCCAGACTTGTGTTCAAGTCAATATGGACATATTCCGAATCAAATCAACTCTCTAAGTCTAAATTTTGTCTATTCATCGCTTCGCGGGCCCACTAGGGCTCAAAGAGAAGCTAAATGACCAAAATGCCCTTAGGGGCATTATCCTTTCCATATTCTAAACCAGGCACGTCTTTCTGAAGATGGTAAGACCCTTTTCTAATTCCTTTTCCAATTTCAAATCCAATCCCTCTCTCGAAACAGTTGATTCCTCGAGACGGTAAATCTATCCAATCAGGTGCGTCTTTTTGAAGACGGTAAGACCCCTTTCCAATTCCTTTTCCAATTCTAATTCCAATCCCTCTCTCGAGACAGTTGATTCCTCGAGACGGTAAATCTATCCAATCAGGCACGCCTTTCCGAAGACGATAAGACCCCTTTTCAATTCCAATTTAAGCACATCTTTCTGAAGACGGTAAGTCCCCTTTCTAATTCCAATTCCAATTCCAATCCCTCTCTCGAGACAGTTTATTCCTTGCGACGGTCTGGCACGTTTTTCAAAAAAAATCTCTTCGGAGCGGTAAGTCCCTTTAAACCTGTCGACCGAAACGAGACCCCAAGTCCCCTAGATGGTAGAACAGTCCACCTTTGGTGCCTGCCAGCCCGCCAATGCAAAAATGTTCGTTTAGGCATGCCTTTCGAGAAAGTTGATTCTCAGGCTCTAAGTTCCTTTAGCAGCTTCTCGAGATTAGGTAGTCTTAGGAATGACCGCGAACCGTCAGAGTAGCGGAAATACTCGCAAACATCGCAACCTTTAGAGTAGCAAAAATACTCACAAACAGGTCGATGTAGGGAATTGCCAACAAACCCCTGTATCACGCGACCGCTATCAGCGTGGCAGAAACACTCAAAACCCAGGTCAACACCAGTGCCTGCTAGCCCACTTCAGTGAAAAATGACCAAACTGCCCCTAGGGCCATTTTTCAGCACGTTTCTCGAGAACACATTTGAATCCTCAGAATGGTAAGTCCAACCTTCCAAGATTGTCTTAAAGGCAATTCAGCATGATTAGGTGCCTTCTAGTCAGTTTCAGGCCAATTCCGATACTTTCGATCAAGATGACCATTTTGCCCCTAAGCATTCGAATGCCCCGGGAACCACACCGGCTCTGGGTATCAAACCGGTAACCTCCCGAGAATGCTTCTTATAGTATTCCTAACCTTCCTTTACCTTCTCGGATCATTCCGAGTTAATTCCGGCAAACCCGATACAAAATGACCGTTTTGCCCCTAGAGGGCCGGTCGCCTTTTCCAACCAAACCGGCTCTGGGTATCAAACTGGCAACCTTTGGGAACATTCTAAATAATGTTACCAAGTCTCGAGTCTTTTTCTGAGACATTCCAAGTCCATCCCGGCAACTTTCCAATCCGATTGACCGTTTTGCCCCTAACAACTCGGTCAATCCTTCCGACACATCATATTCTCATTTTTTAAGTCAAATACCTCCGAGACACTATTCTAAGTGTTCCCGCCTTTTTCTGGCTCTCTAGGTCATTCCCAGCCTCTTCAAATCGTTCCCAAACTTTTCGGAATTACTTCTAATGAAGCCAGGCTAAAAATTGCATGGTAGTCACTAGTACAAGCGTCCAAATCTTCCCAAGAGCTAGCACTACTAGTAGTGGTGCCAATCCAAGAAATGGCCTAGCGCCACTCCTAGTGGCGCCAAGAGGAAATTTGGCCTAGCGCCACTGCAATAGGCTCCAGGTCTATCCCACCTCTATAAATACAAAGCCTTTTCCAGTGTGAAAAAGGTCTGCAAACTCAATCTAAAAATTCTAATTTTCAATACGCAAAGCTCGTACGCTTCCTAAACCCTAGCTTCCTTAGGTTTTCCAAACCCTAGCCACCATACACAAACCCCAGCCTCATATACACTCATACACACCCCTATACACTTATACACTAGCCTCCAACCCTCCATTGAAGACTTGGAGTTCTACAACTACGAAGATTTGAAGACCAAGACAAAGCTCTAAAAGATTGAAGCGAAGACCGAAGAAAAGCAAGAAAAGCAAGGCGCGCAAAGCAAAGTAAAATAAAGAAGACACAAGGTAGGCTTCTTATTTAAATTTCCGCACTTCCCCCTCTCTCTTCTCTCTCCTAACCCACTTGGGTTTTCTCTATTTTAATCTCCTATCTCTTTCCGCCCCTTTCTTTGCATGCTTGAAACAAGGGGACTCTAGGTCCATGTTTAGGATTAGACTATTGGAGGGTTACCGTGTCAGGAGCTTTCTTTTAGTCTAACCGGAGACTACGTGAGTTCGGCTCCCTTGATTATGTGGTGAAGCCTTAACCTTGTATGTTCACGACCCAAATTTGCATTGTGCATATCATTATCTTGCATTCTTCCAAAAACCGTTTTCAAACTCGTTTTCAAAGCTTGCATTAAACTTGTTTTCAAAATTGCATCAAAATCTCCTTTTTCAAAACATGTTTTTAAAATCACAATCCTAGGGTGATTCTAGCCTATCCATGGCTAAAATTGCTTTAGGAAAGTGTTACATTTAAAGTGACTTTCATAGTCCATATTTTCAAATCTTGTTATTTTTAAAACCACATTCTTAAAGTGGTTCTAGCCCTCTTATGGTTAGAATCGCTTTAGGAAAGTGAGATATTTTATATACATTCCAAAATCTCTTTTTGAAAATCTCCTCCTAAAAATCTCTTTTCCAACATGCTTTCCAAAAATTCTTCTTTACAAAATTGTTTTCTAAAAACTCCTTCAAAAATCTATTTTCTAAAACTTCTCCTTTTAAATTCCTTTCTAAAACACTCTCTTCAAAATTCACTTTCTTAAAAACTCTTTCCAAAAAGCTCCTTCTAAAATCTTGTTTCCAAAACTCTCTCAAAATTTTACTTTCCAAAAACTTCCTTCCTAAAACTCTTTTCAAATTCACTTTCTAAAAAACTCCTCACTAGGATTTCTTTTCAAAAACTCTATCTTCAAATTCACTTTTCAAAAACTCCTATCTAAGATTCCCTTCTAAAAATCTTCGTTTACAAAAATGCACTTTCCAAAAATATCTTTTCTTAATGCCCAAGTCAAGCCCTAGAACCCACAATTAGGAAACCCTAATTTTCTTTCCAAAAACATGGTTTTTAAACTTTCCTTAAAACCTAGGTTCCCAAAACCTCTTGTTTCCTACATCAAACTATACATATTACCAAAACCTATTTTCTATGTCAAAACTATATGCTTTCAAATCTAGGGTTTCTAAAACTTCCTCTTCCAAACACTTGTCAAATCAAATCTTCCCTTTAGGAAACCAAATCCAATCTTCCCTTTAGGAAACCAAATCCAATCTCTCGTTTAAGAAACTAGATCCAATCTTCTGTTTTTTGAAACAAAATCAAACCTTCTCTTTTAGAAACAAAATCTAATCTCTTCCTAATCTAAATCTTTTCTAATTCAACTCCTTCCCAATCCTCTACTTTCCTAAATCTTAAGTTTCCAAAACTTGAACCTAAAAATCTTTCGTAAATTCTAAAATTCAATTTTCAAATCTTTCCTAATTCAACCCTTTCCTAATTCTACCTCTTTTCAAATCTTAACTTTCCAAATCTAAGTTTTCAAATCTTTCTTAAACTCAAACCCTTCCTAATCTCAAGATCTTCTAAAACTTTAAAACTTTCTAAATCCTAAACTTTCTAAATTTGAAACTTTCAAACTCTAAAATTTTCTAAGTTCTAAGCTTTCCTAAACTTCAAATCTTTCAAAATCTAAACCTTTCCTCGCTCCAACTTTTCTTAATTCCACATCCTTTCCAAACTTTAACTCCCAAATCTAGATTTTCAAATTTTTTTAAAACTCAAACTTTAAAATCTTTCTAAAATTCTAAACTTTCCAAATTCTAAACCTTTCTTAAACTAAACCTTTCTTAATTCAAAAAATTTCTAAATTCAACATTTTCCAATTTCAAAACTTTCCTAAACCTAAAACTTTTCTAAACCTAAAACTTTCCTAAATTAACAACTTTCCTAAGTCAAAAACTTTCTTAAGTTGAAACTTTCCTAAAATGAAAACTTTCCTAAAATGACACTTTCTTAATTTGAAACTTTCCTAATTCGAATCTTTTCTAAATCTAGTCTTTCCTAACCTTTCCAAGTCCAACTCTTGAGTCAAATCTTTTCTAAAGTCTCAAGTCTTTCCTAAGTCTAGATTTCCTAAAACCAAGTCTTCCAAAGTCAAGTCTTTTCAAATCTTCCAATCAAAGTTCAATCTCTCAATCTTCCAATCCAATTTCCAACTCAATCTTTTTCTTCCAATCAACTCTTCTATTTTCAATCAGACTCTTGTTCGAACTACAACTGACCTGATTCCTCCAAAAGGATACGTAGGCAACCCTCATGGGTGCGGTCACAACCTTTTTCAAATCTCCAATTCCATATCCGCTTTCTAACTTCCAATTCCATGATCTATTTCAAGTTTTCAATTCCAAAAATCTATTTTCAAATCTCTATTCTCAATTTCTAAAACTTTTCAATTTCAAATCTATCCTTTTAAATCTCTCTTCTAAAATCAAATCAAATTCTTCTATTGCCAAATCTATTTTCAAATCAAGTCTTTTTCTTACACTTGCATATCATGCATCATATCTTTTTAAACATTGTTTTATAAAGTGTATAGGATTGAACATTAGTTAGTTAAAGACTCTCATATGTGAATCTAGGGTAGATTGACATGTAGGTACCGCAAGGGCGGGGTAGGGTGATGGCTTAGTGCGTCTTCCCTATACGTAACCAACCTCCGAATCTAGATCACTGTTTTTGAAAGACCAAAAATGGAGTTATTTTCAAAAAAAGGCTAAATGTTTTTCAAAGGTTGCTAAACAACCTATTTTTCTTAAAAACCCTCTCTTGAGATAGTATTTTTAAAACCTTTTCCAAAAACCCTAAGTGTATTCTTCGAATTATTTTTAGTTTTTAGGTGACCTAACTCACCTTAATCAAGGTAGGTGGCGACTCCAAATCTTTTCTAAAAGCCTTTTATTCAAATCTATTTTCAATTCAAACTTAGTCGCACTCATTCTTCTAGGAGGGTGAGTTCTAACGAGAGAGTACAGTATTTTTTCCGCTTGTGTGTGTATTCCTCGAGTGCGAAAAATCTAGGCGTGACAATGTAGAAAGAGAAAAAAAATAGAATTAGACTTACGATTAACAACAAGAGTGTAGGGAAGGCCCTTTTTGTTGTGTGATCTAATCAGCTTCAAGTTCTCTGAGAAAATCGCGAAACGCAACTTCATTTCTTCCATCAACTCATAGCTCTTCTCATACCTACAAATTTCAAAGATGAAAGTGAGAGACGAAAATCTAGTGCATCCAATCGTCGATCGGAAGGTAAGGGAGAGAGGAAAGGACGAACATTTACCTCATAGAACAAAAAAGACCCAGCAAAAAGCACCAAAACCAATACTACACACAAAGATCAGCGATTACCATTCTGGACTTTGGTAACAGCTTTCAAGAACCCCAACCCATTCGAAGGAGCCTGAGCAACAGCAAGCTTCTAAAATTGCTACGACAAAGCCTAGATCGGTGGCGGAGGCTGAACCGGCATCTGAAGCTTAACCGGTGACGACATAATCTTTCTCGTCACAAACGAGAGCAGAAGGTTGGGGGCTACGGTGGCAGGAGAAGTGACGAAGACGATGTAAGTTCTAATCTTCCCGATAGAGGGCGAAGGCGGCAGTGGCGGTGGCGGTGGCTTGATGGAGGTGAACCCTCGTTCGCGAGCGAGAAAAACCAGCGACCTAGGGTTTCGATTGAGAGAGAGAAGAGAGTGGGAGGGAAGTTCGGAGTCCCACCTAGGGCTTTTCATCATGAGATAAATAAAAAGGGCTAAGGGGAAAATTTTCTCCAAAACGAAACCACATCGTTTTAAAAGAGACGAAGCTTTTTTGAAACTCTTTCCTAGCGCTTTAAAAACAACGCCGGTATTTGTCATGCAAAATTTGATAGAATTTTGCCTATTTACATAAAAAAACAGCATTGTTTATAAAAGCGCCGTCATACATGGACATATAGCGGCATTTCTATAAAACGTTAGGAAAAGTGTGCCGCCTTAACCCTTTCTTGTAATAGTGCCTTCTCATTCTCACTTAGTGTCGCACCCAGATTTTTCGCACTCGAGGAATACTCACCCAAGCGGTAAAAATGTTGTACTCTCTCGTTAGAACTCACCCTCCTAAAAGAATGAGTGCGACTAGGTTTGAATTGAAAACAGGTTTGAATAAAGGGCTTTTTGAAAAAGGTTCGGAGTCGCCACCTAACTTGATTAAGGTGAGTTAGGTCACCCAAAAACTAAGCATAGTCCGAAAACTACACTTAAGGTTTTGAAAAACGATTTTGAAAAACATCTCCTCAAGAGAGGGTTTTTTAGGAAAACAGGTTGTTTGGCAACCTTTGGAAAACATTTAGCCCTTTTTAGAAAAATGACTCCTTTTGGTCTTTGAAATCAGTGATCTGGGTTCGGAGGTTGGTTACGTGTGGGGAAGACGACTAAGCTATCACCCTACCCCGCCCTTTCGGTACCTACATGTCAATCTACCCTAAATTCACCTATGAGAGTCTTTAATTAACATATGTTCAACCCTATTCACTTTAGAAAAACAATGTTTGAAAACTAATTTAGCATGATGCATGATATGCAAGCAATAGAAAAGAATTGAAAAATAGATTTAAAAAGAGATTGCTTTGATTTGAAAATAGATTTGAAAGGATGGAATTGAAATTGGAAATTTTGAAAATCTGGAAATAGGAATTTGAAAATAGAAATTTTGAAAGTAGGTGGGAATTTGAGATTTGAAAATATTTTGAAAACCGCACCCATGAGGGTGGAATTGAAAGTTTGAAAAGTGTTGTGACCGCACCTATGAAGGTTGCCTACGTATCCCTTTGGGGGAATCAGGTCAGTCGTAGTTCGGACTGGAGTCCGATTGAAAAGAGAAGAGTGGATTTGAAGAAGGAGATTGAATTGGAAATTGAATTTGATTTGGAATTGGAAAAGGAGATTGAAATTGGACTTTGATTTGAAAAGATAGATTTGGACTTGTTTTGAAAAAGAGAAAGATGAAGGTTTAGGAAACCTAGACTTAGGAAAAGCTTGACTCGACTTGGAAGGTTTAGGAGATTAGGAAAGGTTGGATTTAGGAAATGTTTGAAAATTGGAAAGTTTCGTTTTAGGAAAGGTTTGAAAAAGAAAAGTTTCATTTTTGGAAAGTTTTGAAATTAGGAAAGTTTTAGGTTTAGGAAAGTTTTCGAAAAAGGAAAGGTTTTCAGATTAGGAAAGTTCCCAAATTAGGAAAGTTTTGAAAATCGGAAAGTTTTGAATTTAGAAATGTTTTGAAAAAGGAAAGTTTTGAATTTGGAAAGCTTTAAAAACAAGGAAGTTTTGAAAATAAGAAAAGTTTCGTTTTGGAAAAGGTTTGAAAAAGGAAAGTTTTCAATTTAGGAAATGTTTAAAAAAAAGGAAGTTTCAACTTAAGAAAGTCTTGAATTTAGAAAGTTTTGAATTTAGAAAAGTTCTAGATTTGAAAAGATTTGAAGTTTAAGAGAGTTTAGAATTTAGAAAGTTTTAGGTTTAGAAAGATTCAACTTAAGAAAGTTTCAAATTTAGAAAGTTTTGAATTTAGGAAGCTTAGAATGTTAGAAAGATTTGAAATTTAGAAAGTTTAGGATTTAGAAAGTTTTAGAGTTTGAATTTTAGAAAGTCTTGAAATTAGGAAAGGTTTGAATTTAGGAAAGGTTTGAAAGCTTATATTTGAAAAGTTAAGATTTGAAAAGGGGGTAGAATTAGGAAAGGATTAGATTAGAAAAGATTTTTATGTTCAAGTTTTGGAAACTTAAGGTTTAGGAAAGTGGAAGTTTAGGAAAGATTTGGATTTTGAAATTTAAGGAAAGATTTAAAGTTTAAGTTTAGGAAACTTATGGTTTAGGAAGGAATTGAATTAAGAAAGGTTTGGATTAGGAAGGGATTGGATTTGGTTTCCTAAAGCAAAGGTTTGATTTTGTTTCCTAAAGGGAAGATTTGATTTGGCAAGGATTTGGAAAGGGAGATTCTAGAAACCCTAGATTTGAAAAACCATAGTTTTGACGTAGAAAATAGGTTCTGGAAACATGTATAGTTTGGATGTGAAAACAAGAGATTTTGGAAACCTAGGTTTGAGGCAAAGCTTGAAAATCATGTTTTTGGAAAGAAAATTAGGGTTTCCCAATTGTGGGCTCTAGGGCTTGACTTGGGCTCTAAGGAAAGAGTTTTTGGAAAGTGCGTTTTTGGAAACAAAAGTTTTCTAAAAGGGAATCCTAGGGAGGAGTTTCTAGAGGGAAGAGTTTTTGGAAAGTAAATTTGAAGAGAGTTTTTCGAAAGAGATTTTAAAGAGAGGGAGTTTTTGGAAAGCATGTTTTTGGAAACGTAGATTTTAGAAGGAAAATCCTAAAGGGGAATTTCTAGAAGGAAGATTTTGGAAAGAGAGCCTTTTTAGAAAGATTTTTGGAAGAGGTTGTTGGAGAGAGCTTTTAGGAAGGTGAATTTAGGGAGTGTTTTTAGAAAGTGAATTTTGAGGAGAAAGAGTTTTTGGAAAGGAGTAGAAAAAGGAAGTTTTGAAAAATAGATTTTAGAAGGGAGTTTTTAGAAAACAATTTTGAAGAGGAGAGTTTTAGGAAAGTATGTTAAAAAAGAAATTTTTAGGAAGAGAGATTTAGAAAAAAGAGTTTTAGAAGGTGTAAAAACATCTCACTTTCCTAAAGCAATTCTAGCCATAAGAGGGCTAGATCCACTTTAAGAAAGTGGTTTTGAAAATATAGACCAAAAGGCCACTTTTAATATAACACTTTCCTAAAGCAACCCTAGCCATGGAAAAGCTAGAATCACCCTAGAATTGTGGTTTTGAAAACAAGTTTTTGAAAAAGAGAATTTGATGCAAATTTCGAAAACAAGTTTGAAAACGGTTTTGAAAACGAGTTTGAAAACGAATTTTGGAAAATGCAAGACTATGATATGCACAATGCAATTTGGGGTCGTGAACATACAAGGTTAAGGCTTCACCACATAATTAAGGGGGGCAGGACCCACGTGGTCTTTGGTTAGACTACAAGAAAGCCCCCGACACGGTGACTCTCCCATAGTCCAATCCTACACATGGACCGGGAATCCCCTTGTTTCAAGCATGCAAAGAAAGGGGGGGAAAGAGATGGGGGATTAAAATAGAGAAAACCCAAGTGGGTTGGAGAGAGAAGAGAGAGGGGGAAAGTGCAGAAAATTAAAAAGAAAGCCTACCTTGTTTCTTGTTTATTTTGCGTGTCGTGCAGTCTTCGGTCTTCGGTCTTTGGTCTTGATCTTCACCCTCAGTCTTCAAGGATTGTCTTCAAGCTTTGAATGGCTGTTCTTCAAGTCTTGAGAGAGTGGTTGAAGGCTAGTGTATGAGTGTATAGGGGTGTGTATGAGTGTATAGGAGGCTAGGGTTTGTGTATAGTGGCTAGGGTTTGGAAAACCTAGGGAGGCTAGGGTTTTTGGAGGTGCTCGAGCTCTATATATCGAAATATAGGATTCTTAGGTTAAGTTTGCAGACCCCTTTTCACGTTGATCGAGGCTCTGTATTTATAGAAGTTGGACAAGCCTGGCGCCTGTTGCAGTGGCGCCAGGGCAAAATTTATACTGGCGCCACTAGGAGTGGCGCCAGGCCATTTTTTGGCTTGGCGCCACTAGCAAGTAACGCCACTAGCAAGTAACGTATCTTTGACTAGATTTGGACGCCTGTACTAGTGACTACCATGTAAACTTTAGCTTGGCTTCACTAGGAGTGACTCCGGAAAGTCCAGGAATGATTTGAAGGAGCCGGGAGTGACCCGGAAGGCCAGAAAGGAGCAGGAACACTTAAAATAGTGTCCTGGAGGTATTTGACTTGAAAAGTGAGGATTGGATGTGTCGGAAAGGTTGACCGAGCCTTTAGGGGCAAAACGGTCAATCGGACTAGGAAACTGCCGGGGCGAACCCGGATTGTCCCGGAAAAAGACTTGGGATCTGGAAACATTATTTAGAATGTTCCCAGAGGTTTCCGGTTTGATACCCAGAGCCGGCGTGGTCGGAAATGGAAACCGGCCCACCAGGGGCAAAACGGTCATTTTGCACCGGGTTTGCCGGAACTGACTCGGAATGGTCCGGAAAGGTAAAGGAAGGTCGAGAACACTATAAAAAGTATTCTCGGGACATTACCGGTTTGATACCCAGAGCCGGTGTGGTTGAAGAAGGAGACCGGCCCTCTAGGGGCAAAACGGTCATTTTGCACTGGGTTGGCCGGAACTGACTCGGAATGGTCCAGGAAGGTAAAGGAAGGTCGAGAACACTATAAAAAGTATTCTCGGGACATTACCGGTTTGATACCTAGAGCCGGTGTGGTTTCTAGGGCGTTCGGATGCCTAGGGGCAAAATGGTCATCTTGACCGGAAAAAGTCCAAAGGGTAATTTGGTCATTTTTCACCGAAGTGAGCTAACAAACATGGGTATTGACCTAGGTTTTGAGTGTTTCCGCCACTCGGACGGGGTTGAGTATTTTCGCTACTCGGACGGGGTTGAGTATTTCCGCTACTCGGACGGGGTTGACGATTTGAGAGTATTTCCGCTACTCTAACGGTTCTGTGAGTATTTCCACTACTCTAACGGTTCTGTGAGTATTTTCGCTACTCTAACGGTTTTGTGAGTATTTCCGCTACTCTAACGGTTCTGTGAGTATTTCCGCTACTCTAACGGCTTTGTGAGTATTTCCGCTACTCTAACGGGTCTGTGAGTATTTCCGCTACTCTAACGGTTTTGTGAGTATTTTCGCTACTCTAACGGTTCTGTGAGTATTTCCGCTACTCTAACGGTTCTGTGAGTATTTCCGCTACTCTAACGGCTTTGTGAGTATTTCCGCTACTCTAACGGGTCTGTGAGTATTTCCGCTACTCTAACGGTTTTGTGAGTATTTCCGCTACTCTAACGGTTCTGTGAGTATTTCCGCTACTCTAACGGTTCTGTGAGTATTTTCGCTACTCTAACGAATCTGTGAGTATTTCCGCTACTCTAACAGTTCTGTGAGTATTTCCGCTACTCTAACAGGTCTGTGAGTATTTCCGCTACTCTAACGGTTTTGTGAGTAGTTTTGCTACTTGGACCGTCTCGAGGAATAAATTGTCTCGAGAGAGGGATTGGAAAGGGGTCTTACCGTCTCCGAAGAGACGTGCCTAGATTGGAACCGTCTCGAGGAATAAACTGTCTCGAGAGAGGGATTGGAAAGGGGTCTTACCATCTCCGAAGAGATGTGCCTGGGTTTTGAGTGTTTCTGCCACTCTAACGATGTGAGTGTTTCCGCCACTCTGACGGCTTTGTGAGTGTTTTCGCCACTCTGACGGTTTTGTGAGTAGTTTTGCTACTCGGACCGTCTTGAGGAATAAACTGTCTCGAGAGAGGGATTGGAATTGGAATAAGAAAGGACAATGCCCCTAAGGGCATTTTGGTCATTTTGCCTCTATTTGGGCCTAACGGGCCCGAGAAGCGATGGAAAGATGGAATTTGGACCTAGAGGATTAATTTCGATTGGAATATGTCCACAATGACTTGAAAACAAGTCTGGACGGAGTGTAGACTGCCGAGCAGTCAAAAATGGGGTGCTTACACTTAGGTAGAATCAAATAAGGGAACAGAAAATTTTAAAATTTTTCCTTCCCCTCCCCCAAGTTCTCAACAAGCTATGAAAGTTTGACATAAATTGTGGTAAAATCAACACTATATAATTAATTGCCTCTCTCATATGTTGTTCCATCTTTGAAGCATAAGAGAATACACTGATTAGAGCAGAAAATAAATTACTAGGATGAATGCTGCATCGCATCACATTGCAGTTGAACTAAGCTTTGGCATGGTTAGTATGAACCAACTTTTTTAGCTTTTTAGGAATGCTCTGACATTTTCTCTGTTGAGAATGTCCTTTCCTGTTGCTTCACTAAACTTTTAAGGGTGCTCCTACCATTTCATATTCCACGATGTTTCGTTTTCCTAATGTCTGAATTTGATTATGCTGGAATTGTATAGGCCTGCTCAGTTGTTGTTCATGAACTCTGGGAATATAATTGGTTGAGTTTGAAGATTGCCTTTTCCCCATACTAACAAGCATCTAGTGGGAATGTCGCGCCCCGGTTTTTTACCAAGTCCTTTCGGCTCGGAGAAAAGCACGGAACTTTGTCATTAGAACTCATCCTCCTAGAAAGGGAAGTACGACTAAGTTTAAACTTGAAATTGATTTGATTAAAGGCTTTTTAGAAAAATAAGAGTCACCACCTAACTAGATTACGGTGAGTTAGGTCACCTAAAACTAAGTATAATCTGAAGATCAAACTTAGGGTTTTTGGAAAATGGTTTTGAAAAACCTCCTCAGGAGGGTTATTAAGAAAATAGGTTGTTTGGCAAACTTTAGAAAGCTTTTAGCTCTTTTTTAAAATAACTCCATTTTGGTCATTTGAAAACAAAAATCTATGGTCTGGGGGTTGGTTACGTGTAAAGAAGATATTCTAAGATTATCACCCTACCCCGCCCTTTCAGTACCTACATGTCTAATCACCCATTTGTTCACTCACTAGAATAACCTGCTACCATTATCCACTTAATATCCGCTTTAAAATTTTTGAAAACGGGGTTTAGTCATCACTTTTTGGATGAATGATGTATGATGCAAGTCTGGAGGAAAATGTTTGAAAACATGGAAGCTTTGAAGGATTTTTGAGACAAGGATCTTGAATTGATAGAGAGTTTTGAAAAAGGACTTGGATTGGAATAAGAGTTATGACCGCACCATTTTAGGTTGCCTATATATCTCATTTGTCGAGAATCAGGTCATTCGTAGTTCGGGTGGTGTGCTGTCACGAGCACCCAAAAATAAAACCGATACTCCAAAAACTTTTATGTAGTAGTGTGAGTAAGGATCGTTCCCACGGAGAGTGTTTAGCCTAGTTTTATGCTATGTGAACTTTGATGGGGGGTTTTGGATATAATGAAAACTATTTTAATAATAACTAACTATGGAACAATTCAAATTAAAGTATTGAATCAATCAAAAGAACAAACCTTGGTCTAGGTCAACCTCCACCATCAGAATTTAGAACTGATCATTGATGCAAGCATATCAATTCACACATTGAATATTCACCGTCGGAATTATTTTCTTATCTCTCCTTAGTCGTAGTTAATCAGAAACAAGCGATCTTATTAACCCTAACTATTAAACAACCCAGGATAAGCACACAATGTTTAATCTAACAGTAACTTTAAGAATTAGAAAAATCGATGAAACTAAACAACACAAGCACACGCGGCTACATTTAATTTACTCGAAGGTCCTTCCTAAGATCTAACAATTCCTGACGTAGTAATCCATTAAATCTTAGTTACTTCACAAATCAGAGGGATCAAACAATTACGGATTTGATATCTAATCCAACAGTAGATTGCAACGATTAATAAACTAGTAGGCCTCCTAGCAATTAAACAAGACAATCATGAAAATAGGCATAGAAGAACATCTGATATTTAAGGCATAAATCGAATAATGAAAACAAATTAGATCTCACAGTTTATTATTAATTCTGAGGTTTCTGTCTCCTTTGGCCAAGATACAGAGTTTAGCCACGTAAGGCCATAAAAACAACTTAAATAATGACCTTTAATAATACGAAAAACATCAACAACCCTAAAAACAAAACAATTCCAGTTTTTATAGGCTTCTGAAATTCTATAACTGCGCAAAACCGTTCGAACGCCCTTACCACTGTTCGAATGCATTGAACTACCGTTCGAACAATGCGTTGAACGCACTTTAAACGGTTAAAATTGCTCTCTATATATTTCGAATGCTCTTCGAACTTGAACTTGACGTGAATCCATCTGATGTACCGTTCGAATGCATTTACTATCGTTCAAACGCTTCTTGGACCGTTCGAACGCTCCTTCGAATGCTACGTGTATTTTTGCTTGAATTCATCCCTTTTAAGCTAGGATCCTCTTCCTGGGCATTCCATAGCATCCTAAGTCAAAATATAAGAATAGTGAATATCTTTAGGCACTAAATAAGTGTAAAAGATTAAACATTAAGGGAGAAAAATATGACATTTGCATTCTCATCAAATTCCCCTACACTTAACCTTTGCTCGTCCTCTGGCAAAACTCAAACTCACTTTTCTAATATATCAAAGTCTCAACAAACAATAGCCAAACTCTTCAAAACTCATAACATATCATAAACAACACTCTCAAACAACTCACAATCACTTAGCAAGTATTTCCACTTAAAGATGGAGTAAACTGAATATGTAGACCCTCACGGAAATAAACACTCGACTCTCATGTATTTAAAGGGTATGTGTATCGCTCAAATTCATTTCAATGGAAATGATCTACCATAGGCTTGCATATCTTCTCATTCTCCACCACTAGGATCACATACAGAACACAAATCATAAGGACTTCCCAAGGGTTATAACGGGGTTTAGGATCAAGGTGGGAAATATTTGGGAATGTAGCTCAAAAGCCATCTAAATTAGTGGAGCAAAAATGACTCAACTCAAGTTCGAATATATAAGACATGTAAAACCAATCACTCCACACAGCAGCTTCTCTATTGTATATATCCCATATAAATAGACCTATTTCTTAGAATTTTAGGAGGAATTATGAACCTGGATAATTTGTAACATTAAAAGCAATTTCCTCCATCACTTCCCTTTTTTTTTCTTCCTTTTTTTTTTCAAAATTGCATCGACAATGGAACTCATGAATTAAGAATGAAAACATGTTCCTTTTCACCAACCATAGCCCTACCACAATTCCGGACACCCCCACACTTATTTCTTGTGCACCCATTGTCGCGCTCAGATTTTTCGCACTCGAGGAATACACACACAAGCGGGAAAAACACTGTACTCTCTCATTACAACTCACCCTCCTAGAAGAATGAGTGCGACTAGGTTTGAATTGAAAATAGATTTGAATATAGGGCTTTTAGAAAAGATTTGGAGTCGCCACCTAACTTGATTAAGGTGAGTTAGGTCATCTAAAAACAAAGCATAATTCGAAGACTACACTTATGGTTTTTGAAAAAGGTTTTTGAAAATACCACCTCAAGAGAGGGTTTTTTAAGAAAAACAGGTTGTTTGGCAACCTTTGGAAAATATTTAGCCCTTTTTTGAAAAATAACTCCATTTTTGGTCTTTCGAAATCAGTGATCCTAGGTTCGGAGGTTGATTATGTGAAGGGAAGACGCACTAAGCCATCACCCTACCCCGCCCTTTCAGTACCTACATGTCGATTTACCCTAAATTCACCTATGAGAGTCTTCAACTAACATATGTTCAATCTTATCCACTTTGAAAAAGGAATTTTGAAAAGAAATTTAACACGATGCATGATATGCAAGTGCAAGAAAGGAGAATTGAAAAAAAATAGATTTGAAAAGAAATTGATTTGATTTAAAGAGAAATTTGAAAAGATAGATTTGAAATTGGAAAGTTTTGGAAATTTGGAAATAGAGAATTGAAAATAGATTTTTGGAATTGGAAGTTTGAAAATAGATTAGAGATTTGGAAAGATTTTGTGGAAATAGAAACTTGAAGAATGTTGTGACCGCACCCATGAGGGTTGCCTCCGTATCCTTTTAAAGGAATCAGGTCAGTCGTAGTTCGGACAAGAGTCGAATTGAAAATACAAGAGTTGATTTGGAAAAGAGTTGAAGTTGGAATTCGAATTGGAATTGGAAGAGTAGGAAATTTGGACTTTGATTGGAAGATTTGAAAAGATTGGTTTTGAAAGACTTGGTTTTAAGAAACCTAGACTTGGGAACTTAGAAAAAAAAAGATTGAAGTTGACTTAGAAAGATTTTAGAAAAGAATTGACTTGAATGTTGTACTTGGAAGATTTGAAAAGATTGGATTTAGCAAGGGTTCGAATTTTGGAAAGTTTCGTTTTAGGAAAGTTCCGTTTTAGGAAAGTTTCAACTTAGGAAAGTTTTGAATTAAGAAAGTTTAATTTTAAGAAAGGTTTTGAAATAGGAAAGTGTTGAATTTAGAAATATTTTGAATTAGGAAAAGTTTAGTTTAAGAAAGGTTTAGAATTTGAAAAGTTTCAACTTAAGAAAGTTTTGAATTTGGAATGGTTTGAAATAGGAAAGTTAAGAAAGTGAGAAAGTTTTGCGTTTAGAAAGCTTTAGATTTAAAAAGATTTGAAGTTTAGAAAGTTTAGAATTTAGAAAGGTTAGAAGTTTAGTAAGATTTAACTTAAGAAAGTTTTGAATTTAGAAAGCTCTGGATTTAGAAAGATTTGAAATTTAGAAAGTTTAAGATTTAGAAAGTTTTAGAGTTTTAGTTTTAGAAAAGGTTTGAGTTTAGGAAAGATTTGAAAACTTAGATTTGGAAAAGAGATAGAATTAGGAAATTGTTGAATTAGGAAAGATTTGAAAGTGGAGTTTTAAAATTTAGGAAAGATTTTTATGTTCAAATTTTGGAAACTTAAGATTTAGGAAAGGAGAAGATTAGAAAGGAGTTGAATTAGGAAAGATTTAGACTAGGAAGGGTCAAGATTCCTATTTCCTAAAACAAGGGATTGAATTTTGTTTCTAAAAGGGAAGGTTTGATTTGACAAGGATTTGGAAAAGGAAGTTTTAGAAACGCTAGATTTGTAAGACTATAGTTTTAACATAGAAAATAGGTTTTGAAAATATGTATAGTTTTGATGTAAAAAACAAGAGGTTTTGGAAACCTAGGTTTTAAGCCAAATTTAAAAAACCATGTTTTTGGAAAGAAAACTAGGGTTTCCTAATCGTGAGTTCTAGGGCTTGACTTGGGCACCAAGAAAATGAATTTTTGGAAAGTGAGTTTTAGAGAGGAAGATTTTTAGAAGGAGATCTAGAGAGAGAATTTTTAGAAAGTGTTTTTTGAAAAGAATTTTAGGAAGGAAATTTTTTGGAAAGTAAAACTTTTGAGAGAGTTTTGGAAACAAGATTTTGGAAAGAGATTGTTAGAAAGATTTTTTAGGAAAGAGATTTAGGGAATGTTTTCTAAGAAGGAAACCTAGGGAATGTTTTTAGAAAGTGGATTTTGAAGAGAGCATTTTGAGAAAGAGTTGAAAAGAGAGTTTTTGAAAAATAGATTTTTGGAGAGAGTTTTTGAAAACAACTTTGGAAAGAAGAGTTTTAAGAAAGCATGTTGAAAAGAAGGGTTTTAGAAAGAGAGACTTTTGAAAAGAGAATTTTTTGAAAAGTATAAAAACGGCTTACTTTCCTAAAGCGATTCTAATTATAAGAAAGTTAGAACCACTTTAAGAAAGTGATTTTGAAAACAACAAGGAGTTGAAAATATAGACCATATCGATCGCTTTAAATGTAACACTTTCTTAAAGCAATCCTAGCCATGGAAAGGCTAGAATCACCCTAGGATTGTGATTTTGAAAACAAGTTTTGAAAAAGGAGATTTTGATGCAATTTTGAAAACAAGTTTAATGCAAGCTTTGAAAACGAGTTTGAAAACGATTTTTGAAAGAATGCAAGATAATGATATGCACAATGCAAATTGGGGTCGTGAACATACAAGGTTAAGGCTTCACCACATAATCAAGGGGGCCGAACCCACATGATCTCCGGTTAGACTAAAAGAAAGCCCCCGACATGGTAACCCTCCAATAGTCTAATCCTACACATGGACCGAGAATCCCCTTGTTTCAAGCATGCAAAGAAAGGGGGAAAGAAGATGGGGGATTAAAATAGAGAAAACCCAAGTGGGTTAAGAGGGAGAAGAGAGAGGAGGAAGTGCAGACACTTAAAGAGAAAACCTACCGTATGTCTTGTTTATTTCGCTTAGCTTTGCACGCCTTGCTTTTCTTCAGTCTTCGCTTCACTTCACTTCAGTCTTCGAGGGCTTGTCTTTGATCTTCAAAGCTTGTAGTTGCAGCAATCCAAGTCTTCAATGGAGGGTTGGAGGCTAGTGTATAAGTGTATAAGAGGCTAGGGTTTGGTGTGTGGTGGCTAGGGTTTGGAAAACCTAGAGAAGCTAGGGTTTAGGGAGGCTACGAGCTCTGTATATCAACTATTAGCGTTTTCAGACTGAGTTTGCGGATCTCTTTCACGCTGAAAGAGGCTCTGTATTTATAGAGAGAGGAATGCATTGGCGCCTGTTATAGTGGCGCTAGGCCAAAAATTACACTCAGTGGCGCTAGGCCATTTTTTAGCTTGGCGCCACTAGTAGTGGCGCCATCCATTTAGGAAATGTTTAAGGTCGGCAAGCAACGTATCTTTAGAAGATTTAGGCGCCTGTACTAGTGACTACCATATAATTTTTAGCCTGACTTCACTACGAGTGACTCCGGAAGGTCCGTGGATGAATTGAAGGGGCCGAGAATGACCCAGAGAGCCGGAAAGGGACAGGAACCCTTAGAATAATGTCTTGAGGACAAAGGACTTGAAAAATGATGATAAGATTTGTTAGAAGGGTTGACCGAGCCATTAGGGGCAAAACAGTCAACCAGGCCAGAAAGATGTCGGGACGGACTTAGAATGTCCTAGAAGAAGACTCGAGGTTTGGAAACATTATTTGGAATGTTCCCAACGGTTACCGGTTTGATACCCAGAGCCGGTGTGGTTGGAAAAGGCGACCGGCCCGCTAGGGGCAAAACGGTCATTTTGTACCGGGTTTGCCGAAATTGACTTGGAATGATCCAGTAAGATAAGGAAAGGTCAGAAATACTATAAGAAGCATTCTTGGGAGGTTACCAGTCATATACCCAGAGCCAGTGTGGTACCCGAGGCACTCGGATGCCTAGGGGCAAAATGGTCATTTCACTTCAAGTGGGCCCTGTGGGCTTGGAAAGCAACCAGTGGACTAGATTGGAGTTTAGAAATTGGGTTAGAGTCTAAATATGCATGTGATGTGTAAAAGTGAGCCCAGTCGGGCCGAAGATTGCCGAGCGAGCAAAAATGGGGTGCTTACACCCATACATATCATAATGATGAACAATGCTCCACTAGCTCTACGGCTTGGTTAAATGCATTATTTATTTATTTTTTTTTTGGTTTCAAAGCTTGTAATGTGGGTTCACAATAATGACATATCAAGCTCAAAGGGGTCCACAAAGGAAAAAATTAATTACAAAGCAGGTTGTTTGGCTTATGCAGCTTATAACAAAGATGGCCTTAATCATGTTCATGTAAGCATGTGTCAATATGACCTCGAAAAGAATTAAGCCAAGTTCTAAAGAAACAAATCCATAAAAGAATATCTCACATGAAATAAAATAGTGACTAATGTGGATTTTTCAGTCTAAAGGTTTAAACTCTCACCAACTTTTGTCTACCAAATTCAGTCACTCCAATCTCAAGTAAAATAACTAGACTAATTAATTCTAAGTTGGAAGATTACTTATTCAATCATTTCATGAATTATTCAAGCTTAATTGAATCTCGTTACTATTATTTATTTTATTTTTTTTCTTTCAAATATTAGAC
>CM065382.1:35757500-35905000 GCA_033060915.1 Euryodendron excelsum
TCACCTTCCCATAGAATACCTAACCGTAAAAGGTTATAGACACTATAGGGTTATGAGTTTTTGGAAAAAAATTTTAAAATAGTTTTTGAAAAATGTTGAGTATCTAGCCATCTTAGTTGAGACAAAATTAAGAAAACTTCTTGGAGACATTTTTAAAGAAAGGGTGTGGAAGCATCAGAAAAGAGTTTAGAGTTGATTTTTGAAATCTTAAGACAGTGGGAGGTTCTGGAAAATATGTTATGTAAGGGGTTTTTGTAATTGAAAAAGGGTTTAAAAATGGGTCTTTGAGTTGGAACCTTGAAGCTTACTAACCTTGGTTAGGTCGAACTAGGGTTAGGGTGACCTAAGGTTAACTAATTTGAGATTAGGCTAGCCTAGGGTCAAGGTGACCTAGGGTTAACTAATCTTGGGTTGGATTGATCTAGGGTTAACTAACTAGAATTAGGTTAACCTAGGGTTAAGGTGACCTAGGGTTGACTAAATTGGGTTGGACAATTAGGGTCAAATTAACCTACGGTTAGATTGAACTATGGTTAACAAATTAGGGTTGGGCTTCCTAGGGTTAACTAGCTATGGTTAGGTTAACCTAGGGTTTGGTTGACATAAGGTTGGACAACTAGGGTTAAGTTAACCTAGGGTTGGAAGGGGTTTTAGAAAGGTGGTTTTATGCATCTTTGAAAAGGGTTTTGGAAAACTAATCATGTTATGCAAAGGACTTTTGTAAACAACCCTTTTGAAGATCATTTCCAAGAAAATTGACTCTAGCCAAGTGTATAGTTCATATGGTTGATGTTTGAAAACCATTCCGAAGAAGGTTTCACTTAGAACCATTATAACTTTTATCTTGAAAAGAGTAGGAACTTTAAAAATCAATATAGCAATGACAACTTTTAGAAAATCATTTTTAATGCAAAGATGGAGAGAATGAATTTTGAAAATCATGTTTGGGAAGGAGGCTTTGAAAACCACTTTTAAAGGAACCATTCTAACAAGATAGGATTCATATGGCCAATGTGAAAGGATACCACTCAAGAGAGGGTTCCATGGGGCCATTCCAACCACTAAACTTGAGAGAATAGAAACCTTAGAAATCAAAGAGTTTGAAAACCCTTTTTATACAAGTTGGAATGCATGGATGCAAAAATGTGAGTTATGGGTTAATGGGGAGCTTTTCTAGGGAATGATTTCTTAGGGTCTCATTCTAAACTTCAAGGGACCAACTCTTAGAATCACTTTGAAGAGATCATTAGAATAAAGAGCTTGAAAATGTCATGGAAGTGGGAATAGTTTAAGTCTTGGAAAACATGATTATAAACATGAAAATAAATCCAAGCACACAAAACATTAACAAGATAGTCATATGCAAAGAGGGTCATGACTTCATACAAGGCTAGACACTACACCACACAATCAAGAGGCTCCAAGGCCATACCATCTTAAATTTGTCAAGTGAGAGATCTCCCTACATGATGGCTCTCACTAGCTTTTCTCTAGGCATGAGCTAGGACCTCTCTTGTCTCAAGCATGCAAAAATGAAGGATAGAAGATCGGGATTAAAATAGAGAATAGCCCAAGTAGGCTAGGAGGGAGAAGAGAGGAGTGGGGGATGACAAAATATGAAAGGAAATACCACTTTTTGCCTTCAAACACTCTCAAACTTCATTAGATGCTTGGACTTGATCTTGAGTAGACTTGGAAGGGGCTGGAATAAGGTTTTCTATGGCATGGAGAGCCTTGTAGGTGAGGTGTATGGGTTAGAGTGAGGTGAACTATAACCTAAGTGTTTGGAGAGAGGAGTATATGGAGGGTTTCGGATTTCGGGAGCTGTTTGTGCAGAGTTTTGCCACAATTTTTTATTCTGAAATATGTAGAAGGGGAGGCCAGTATTTATAGGCAAAATTTTGGACACTAGCACATGAAGGACATGCGCCAGTATTGTTCCATAGAATAAAGGCTACGTGGCACTCCCCGTACTGGCTAAATCTTAAGGGCTAAGCAAAGTTTGATCGATCTGATCAAAATTTGGGGGCATGTAGCATACGCTCCGTTGCTGGGAGTGTTTGTTTAAACTTTGTCTCAATAATTGTGCCAACCTGACAGGCTTCGGAGGAATCGGTTGCATCCCCAGTGTTTTCCTAGGGTTTCTCGTGAGGTTTCAAGTTTTCAAAAAGCTTGAACGGTGTTCGAAAGTGTGAGATATCGTCTCAGGAAGTGTGCCTGAAATCACATTTTTGCAGAGCGTCTATGATACGCTCTGCGGGGGTTCAAAAGTATCTATTTGCGTGTTGCATGATCGAGGCCTTCAGGAAGTGATCTCTCTAATTAGACCGTACCTATGAAAAGTACTCCAAAAAATACTTTCAAAAATTTTTTAAGTTACGCGTTTCTCAAGTCATTTGACGGTGCGTTATAATCAGGAAATTGGAGAAAAAGTCAACCTTGGTGAAGTTTCTGTGAGACGCTCCAAGGGTTACTGAAAGTAGCAGTTTTTGAGTCATGCGATAAGGAGTTTCAGGAAGCGATCTCTCTGATCAAGCCGTATCGATGGAAAGACCTATGAACGGGCTTTCAGGAATTCCATGGTTCACGCATTTCTTAAGTCGTTTGATGATGCGTTATAATTAGGGAATCAGGAGAAAAGGCAATCTTGGCGGAGCATCTACGAGACACTCCAGGGAGCTTTCGTTGAGTCGAGAGTGTTTAATGTTGTGAGGTCTACCTTAGGTTAAACAAAGGTGTATGATGAGACTCGTTGTTCAATATTCTAGGACTGGTGTAGTTTCAAGGTGCATTTAGGTTGCTAGGAGCAAAATGGTCATTTTGACCGGACTTGGTTGAAAAGATCAAGAATGGTTCAGAGCGTTGTGTTAAGCGTGCCGAGTTGTTCAGGGATGATCCTGGAAGAGTTTTTCACTGTTTGGTGGGATTTACACTGTGTTGGGGCGTTCAGGGGCAAAACGGTCACTTTGACAGGACTTGACCAGAACGAGACCGAAATTGGATAGGATGGCGTATTAAGTATGCCTAACTGTCTAGGAACACTTTGGAAAGTTGGACTTACCGTCTTGAGGGATTTTGAACTTTTCAAGACGTGTCGGGAGGCCCAAGGAACAGGTTTGGTTATTAGGCCTCTATTGGGCCCAACAGCTCAAGAAGCGGTTGACTGATTGGATAGGGGTTTGAAAATTGATTTGGGCTTGAATATGCCTACGAAGTTTTGAAAGGGAGTTCGATCAGGCCTGAGATTGCCGAGTGGGCAAAAATAAGGTGCTTACAGCTGCCCCTCTTTTTCTATCTTTGCTTGCTGAAGACAGAAAATGAAATTGGAAGGATCTCATGTGACTGTGAGGCAATCGGAGGGACTGGAGTTGAAAAATTTTGGAGAGTTAGTTATCTCAAACCGACATTCCATCAGGCAGAATGGTACTCCTCTAGAAAGTTTTAGGGCTAATGTCTGGACATTGAATCTTCTTGAACTAACGCTCCTTTTGACGGAATGCTGCTCCTCTGGTAAGGTTCTAGGTTGATATCTTGAAATAGATTCTTCTTAAACTGACACTCCGTCTGGCGGAATGCTGCTCCTCTGGGGAGGTTTAAGGTTGATATATGCTTTTAATGGGAAAAGCTCTGAAACCCAATCTACTTTTTCAGAGGAAGCTCTAAAACCCAATCTGCTTTTTCAATGGGAGCTCTAAAACCCCATCTACTTTTTTGGAGAAATCTCTAAAACCCAATCTGCTTTTTCAGGGGAAGCTTTGAAACTCAATCTACTTTTTTGGAAAAAGCTCTAAAACCCAATCTTCTTTTACAGAGGAAACTCAAAAACTCAATCTGCTTTTTCGGAGGAAGTTAAAAAACCCATTCTGCTTTTTTGGGGAAAGCTCTAAACCCAATCTGCTTTTTCGGAGTGTAAGCACCCCATTTCTGCCCGCTCGGCAATCTCCGGCCCGACTGGGTTCGGTTTCGAGCATCGCCACACATGCAAGTTCAAGACGAGCCTATAAATCTCTAATCCAACCAACTGGTCACTTCTCGGGTCCACAAGGACCCGCTAGAGCCATAGGCACCATTATTCTAGGCAGCTTTCCGGACCGAGCGGTCCCGGAAACCAACACCATCCAGGTAGCTTCTCAGGATCAGGCGATCTCGAGGACCAACACCTTATCAAATTCCAGATGGTTCACTTCTGGCCCCCGTTAGCCCGCTAATGTAGAATGTCGGTCATTTGGTAGTTCACCGAGACCAGGCGTTCTCAGAGACCAACATTACCCTTCCAGGTAGTTTTCTGGGACCAAGTGTTATCAGGAACCAACACCACCCCTACAGGTAGCTCTCTAAGACCGGGCGTTCTAAGAGACCAACACTGCACAGGTAGTTTTTCGGGACCGGGCGGTCTCGGGAACCAGAACCTAGGTTAACTCCGACGCCTGCTAGCCCAACTCGGTGAAAAATGACCAAACTTGCCCCTTGGGCCTCCATGCACGTTTTGGGAAAGGTCAAAATCCCTCAAAATGATAAGTCCATCCTTCTAAAATGTTGTTAAACCATTAGGCGTCCCCTGCACGCCATTTGGTCCAAAACCGGGCGTTCTAAGAGACCAACACTGCACAGGTAGTTTTTCGGGACCGGGCGGTCTCGGGAACCAGAACCTAGGTTAACTCCGACGCCTGCTAGCCCAACTCGGTGAAAAATGACCAAACTTGCCCCTTGGGCCTCCATGCACGTTTTGGGAAAGGTCAAAATCCCTCAAAATGATAAGTCCATCCTTCTAAAATGTTGTTAAACCATTAGGCGTCCCCTGCACGCCATTTGGTCCAATTCCGATCCTATTCCGGCTCATTCCGATCAAAATGACCGTTTTACCCCTAAACACCTCAGCACTACACAAACCCCGCCGAACGATAAAAGACTCCCCCAAAACTATCCCTGAACAACCCTACATGCTTAACACAACACACCAAACCATCCCTAACCATTTCCAGCCAATCCTGGCCAAAATGACCGTTTTGCCCCTGACAACCCAAACATGCCCCGAAACAGCACCCTTATTTAACCCAAGGAGAACCCTACGACATTAAACGCTCACGAATCGATAAAAGTTCACTAGAGCGTCTCACAGACGGTCTGTCTAAATTGTCTTTTCTCCGGATTCCCTAGTTATAACGCACCGTCAACTGACTTGAGAAATACATAAATCAAGAAATTCTTAAAAGCTCGATTATAGATCTTTCCATTGATACGGCTCGATCGGATAGATCACTTCCTGAAGCCCTCCATTGTACAGTGCAAAAACTATAACTTTCAATAACCCCTAGAGCGTCTTGCAGACGCTCCGCCAAGGTTGACTTTTTCTCGATTCCCTAATCAAGACGCACGGTCAAATGACTTGAGAAATACGTAAATCTGGGGGTTTCCAAAAGTACTTCAAGAATACTTTCCATCAGTACGGTCCGATCAAAGAGATCGCTTCCCAAAGACCTTGATCATGCAATACGAAAACAGTTACTTTCGAACACCCTCAGAGCGTATCACAGACGCTCCGCGAGGATGTCCTTTCTGCACACTTCCCAAGACGATATCCCACGCTTCCAAACATAATTTAAACTTTTCGAAAGCATGAAAGTTCACGAGAAACCCTAAAAGAACGCCGTGGGTGCAACCGATTCTCCCGAAACCTTCCCGGTTGGCACAATTATCGATGCAAAATTTGGACGAGCCTTCCCGGTGATGGAGCGTATGCTACATGCGCTCAAATTTTGATCAGATCGACCAACTTTCGATCAACAGTGGAGATTTATTCAGCATACAGGGTGCCACGTGTCATTCTGGCAATGTAACAGTACCTACGCATGTCCTACATACGCAAGGTCAAATTTTGGCCAGGTGCATGTAGCACATGCACCAGGCCTGTTCCAGATTGCCTATAAATACTAGGCCACCCCTTTGCATATTCCATCTCTAAAATTGGTGCGAAGCTCAGCTGAAGCTGCTGCAGAACCATGAATCCTTATATATATTCCACCCCTCCAACATTTAGGTTAGATTCTACCTCTCTCAAGCCTATACACTTCACCTACAAGGCCTTATACACCATTACACACTCTATTCCAGCCCCTCAAGCCCTTCTGAAGTCATTCAAGCTCCAATCAAGACATCCATTAAAGACTACAAGTGTGTTGGAGGCAAAAGGTGGTATCTCTTTTACATTTATGTCTTCCCCCACTCTTCTCTTCTCCCTCCTAGCCTGCTTAGGCTATTCTCTATTTTAATCCCCATCTACAACCCCCCATTCTTGCATGCTTGAACCAAGAGGGCTCTTAGATCATGCATAGAGGAAAGCAAGTGAGAGCCACCATGTAAGGGGACCTCTCACTAGCCTACTTTGAGATGATATGGCCTAGGAGCCCCTTGTTTATGTGGTGTAGCCTAAAAGCCTTGTATGTGATCATGACCCCTTGCATGTTACTATTTTGATCATGTCTTGTATGCTTGGCTTCATTTTATGATTGTTGTCACGTTCCATAACGCTTACATTACTCTTAAACTTCATATCATTTCCAAGCTCTAAATTTCTTTCAAAAATTGTCCCAAGAGTTGGCTCCTTGAAGCTTAAAATGGGACCTAAGAAATCATGCCTTAGAAAATCCGCTCCTAACCCCTTAACTCCCACCTTGGTATCATGACATTTTAACTTGCATAAGGGTTCCTTTCCAATTCTCTAATTTCCAAGATTTCCATTCTTTTTAGTGTAGTGGTTGGAATGGCCCTATGGAGCCCTCTCTTGAGTAGTTTTCCTTTTATTTGGCCATAGGAACCCTCTCTTAATGGAATGACCTCCTACAAAAATGGTTTTCAAAACTCTCTCCAAAGATGATTTTCAAAAACGCATTCTCTCCATCTTTGTATTAAAAATGGTGCCTTAAAAAGTTGTCATCACCATGTTGATTTTTGGACCCCTTACACTCTTGTCAAAACTATGGTTATAATGGCCATAAGGAAACTTTCCTCGGAATGGTCTCCAATCACTAACCATATAAACCATACTCTTGATTAGAGTCAAAATTTTCATGAAAATGATCTTCAAAAGGGTTGTCAACCAAAGTCCTTTGCATAACATAAATTGTTTCTCAAAACCCTTTCCAAAAGTGTATGAAACCACCTTTCAAAACCATTTTCCAATCCAACCCTAGGTTAACTTGCCCCTAGTTCAGTAACCCTAGGTTAACTTGACCCTAGTTCACTAACCCTAGGCTAACTTGACCCTAGTTCCTAACCCTAGGTTAACTTGATCCTAGTTGACCAAACCTAGGTTAACTTGACCCTAGTTGTCTAACCCTACGTTAACTTGACCCTAATTATCCAACCCTAGGTTAACTTGACCCTAGTTCACTCACCTTATGTTAACTTAACCCTAGTTAGCTAACCCTAAGTCACCTTAACCCTAGGTTAACCTAACCCAAGTTAGTGAACCTTAGGTCACCCTTAACCAAAAGCTAACCCAACATAGGTTAATATGCTTCAAGGTTCCAACTCATGAACCCTTTTTGAATGATCTTTCAATTTTAAACCATTCTCAATATCCACTTCTCCAATACCCCCTACTCTTATGTTTTCAAAAAACCAACTCCATAAACTTTTCAAATGTTCCTACACTCCATCTTCAAGGCATTTCCAAAAATATTTTCAAAAGGTCACAAACTTAAGATGTCTCTAGCCCTCTCATGGTTAGGGATTTCAAGGACAAGTGATAAATCAAGAACAACCTCTAAGGTTGTCCATATTAGGATTCCAAACCCTTAACCATTTCCAAAAACCACTTTCAAAAATTAATTCATTCAAACATTCTAAAGTCATGCTTCCAAGGTTTTCAAAACAAGACTTCAAAAACACTTCCAAGTTCTGTTGAGTCATGCCAAAGCATTTCTTCAAAACTTGCTTAAGTTGATCCAAAAATATTTTCAAAACACTCCACCATCCAATTTCAAGTCAAAACTTCCAAGACCACAAAGAGTCTTCAATTTCCAAAGACCTCCAAGTGTCTTAAACTTTTCCACAGACCTTAAAGTGTCTTAAACTTTTCCGAAGACCTCAAAGTGTCTTCAAGCCTTCCAAAGGCCATAATGCGCCTAATTTCCATCGGACTCTTGCCCAAACTACGATTGACCTGATTCTTGCCAAATGAGATACGTAGGCAACCTAAAACAGTGTAGTCATAACTTTTATTTCAACTCCAATCCCTTTTTCAAAAATTTCAATCAATTCAAAGTTTCTATTCCAAACTCTTTCAAAACCCCCATTATTTTCAAACTTCTTCCAAAAACTTGCATCATGCATCATCTATCCGAAAAGTGATGACTAAACCCCGTTTTAAAAATTCTAAAGCGAATATTAAGTGGACAACGGTAACCAGTTATTCTAGTGAGTGAACCAAGAGTGATTAGACATGTAGGTACTGAAAGGGTGGGGTAGGGTGATGATCTTAAGATATCTTCCCTATACATAACCAACCCCCGAACCATAGATTTCTGTTTTCAAAAGACCAAAATGGAGTTATTTTCTAAAAGGGCTTAAATCTTTTCAAAGGTTGCCAAATAATCTATTTTCTCAAAAACCCTCTCTTGAGGGAGTTTTCAAAACCTTTTCTAAAAAAACCTTAAGTTTAATCTTTGGATTAACACTTAGTTTTAGGTGCCCTTACTCACCTTAATCAAGTTAGGTGGCGACTCCTATTTTTCTGAAAAGCCTTTAGTCAAACCAATTTTCAAACTTAGTCACATTTGTCCTTCTAGGAGAATGAGTTCTAGTGACAGAGTTCCGTGCTTTTTGTCTCCAAGGCGAAAGGACCTTGGACACCCAAAAATTGGGGCGCGATAGCTGGCGACTCCACTGGGGACACTTAAAGGGTTAAGCCATTAACATGTCTCTTCACCCTTCACTCATCCAGAATCTCCAGTTACTTTGTTCAGTTCTATCCACTTTTCAAATTTTTCAAGTTTCCAAAGCAAATTCTATTCTCCTAAAACATTTTTCAAATAAGTGTCATCACCTGCATTCATTGTTAACATTCACATTCTTACATTAATCATTCATTTTACCTTGCATTGAGTTTTTCGAAAAGTTAATAACTCTTTGCATTTTCCTTTTGTAGGTGGACCTTTGTTTACATTTTTATTTCATGTCTTATTTATTGCCACGTATGTGAATGAATGAGCAGCATGTGATGTATGTTGTTGGGTCCTTTCCTCCATTTTCAAAAATTTCACACACACTTGGTGCGCTCACTTACATTTGCATCTTGCATATATTACCTGGTTACTACCCTTCTAGATAAAAGGAGGAATAGTATATTGACTGTGAGCAGATGTTGTGTCAGTTTCTTAGCCCATGGTCTCTTAATAGTTCCCCCGCTCGAACCACCAACCAAAGATGGAGTTTACCCTTTCAGGGATGGACGTCGGAGGTTTGAAGGTTCGAGGACCGAGCTTTTAAGGAAGCATTAGTAAACCCCTAACCTCATGCTCATGTAGCACCCCATGCATAGCCGAACCTCTGTCGGATTTCAGACACATGTGTCAATTTCAAAATCAAGGAGGAAAAGGCGACCATTTTATTTTTCCCTTATAAATTTTGTCTAATCCCTATTGTTATGCTATCTAATTCTTGCTGCTTCCCTGTACATGCATCATAACTGCTCATGCATCGGAACTCATTTCAAGACAAGAGTTCTCAAAGTAACTCAAGTCATTGCATCTTCATGCATCCAATCAACCCTTAGAGAAAGGCTCAAAGACCTTCTCGTCTAATTCAAGCCAACCCAAAACTCCCAAGGGTACTATGAGACCCTAAGGATTCATGGCATTCATCAAAGTCATCTCATAAAGAGGGGCCCTAATCCCTCTTCGCTCATGGAGATAGGGTTGCCAAGAAGACAAGGGAGCAATTCAAAACAAGGGCTCCTACCAACAAAGCGAATCTGGAGGCTCAAGAGTAGTTTAGGATTGTAGGGTGTAAATGTAGAATAGGTGGAAGTCCCAAGGAAAATGTTCCCCCTCCCCGTTTCTATGTACTTTTGGAAAATTTTATGTACCAAAAAGAATTTATCTTAATAAAATCGTTCTTATTGTCAAATGAATGTACGAATGAATGAATGAACAGGGGCAGGTATAGTATTTGCGTGCAGGGGCAATCCCCTATCTCCAGACATGAGGCAAAGCATCATGTTTAGTTCCCCTCAAGAAGCAGGGGCATCCTTAGGCCATGCATCACATGAAACCTTTCCAAATTAAGAACCTAACATATAATGCTTTTTATTTATTTTTTCTTATTTTCTTTTCCTCCCCCCATCTCATCAAAAGACTAGTTATAGCTTTAGTGAGACTGCTTGCATTGTAGGTCACCATTGCTCCAAAAAAGGGAAGAAGAGGAACATGAGTGACCCCCATCCTCCGAACGCCAGTCCCGCATCCAACAAAGAACAGCACAAATGTCAAGCGAAGGCAATATTCCCGATCAACAGAATAATTCAGTGACACGCGAAGAAGTGAATGAAATGAAGGCCAAAATAGATGAAATGTTCAAGCTCATACAACTAATGGCTTTCAAAGGGCCTGTCATGAACCCATCGGCATCCACATCCTATCCCAAGGAAACTGAAGCAATCCCACCAAGGGTCGTCCTGCGAACTGATAGTACAACAAAGAGCAAGGAGATCCCTAAAGCGGTACACCTCAAGGAAGGAGAAGAGGACAACCTTGAAACCATCTTGCTAACTGCCACCTCAAAGAAGGAAGGCCCGAACCCTCTCGATCTCAAGATACAAGGCTTAGAGGAGTCCCTGCGCAACCTACAAGGTCATAACACGTTCGGTGGGATGTCCTAAGACGAACTCTGCTTCTTCCCTGACCACCCAAGGCCGCCCAAATTCAAAATGCCCAACTTCCAAAAGTACGATGGGAGTGGGGACCCTGTTGCACACTTAAGGTTGTACATTGGGGCACTAAGTGGACATGGGAATGACCCCAAACTTCTGATGCAATTGTTTCAAAACAGCCTAACTGGGCCCGCTTTACAACGGTTCACTCGCCTAGGCTTGAGGAAAATAACAACCAGGAATGAATTAGTCACAGCCTTCCGATCTCAATATCGGCATAACAATGACCTGACCGTGGACAAATGCACCTTGATGATGATGACTCAAGGCAAAAAAGAAAGCTTCAAAAGCTATGCTTTGAGATGGAAGGAGGCGGCTGCGCAAGTTAACCCCCCACTGCTAGAGAAAGAATATGTGCAGCTGTTTGTGAACACCTTCCAAGGACTGTACTATGAGAGCCTGTGCTTGAGTATCAGAAAGAGCTTTTCTAAACTAATAATGCAAGGGGAAATGATCAAGAGTGGGCTAAAAACTGGCAAAATCACTGACCCCTTTGCCAAGACAAGTGAGGGATTTGCGAATGCGGCCAAGAAGGTGGCAAACACTCGGGGCACGAGCAAGAAAGAGGAAGAAGTATCTGTTATCCTACCTACGCAGCAACAGCCATATTACCCCCAATACCAAGCTCAACCTTCATCGCTTGCTCCCATCATCAACATCCCCGTTGCTACTACCCAAGCACCCTCAACTGGACCTGCTGCAGCTCGACCATACTCCAACTCTAACAAAAGCAACAACCGACGGAACTGAGAGTTCACATGTTTGGCATGCACCCAGACAGAGGCCTATCATGAGCTCCTCAAGGCCAAGCATATAAACCCTATTCCCCCGCGGCCATTGCCAAGCTCGTTACCGCCAACTTTTAACCCTGCCCTTACCTGCGAGTACCATTTCAGGGGACAGGGGCATGACACGAAATCTTGTTTCTCTTTGAAGCATAAGATTCAAGACCTCATTGACAACAAGGTCATCAACACCCAAGAAACAAAGCCAGTCCCCACGCCCAATGTCATGGTAAATCCCTTACCAAACCATGTTGTCAACATCATCACCGAGGATGAGGCGGATTCTGATGGCATCATAACCACAGAGTACTTTGAGGGTGAGTCAGACACTGAAAGCGATTGGGAGGAAGAACTGCCACCATGCCCTATCTATCTTTACAACACAAGTGGAGAGCAAGACCCTTTCGACTGGCCCATGGATGAACCCATCGCAAACATTCCCAATGATACTACACCTATGGATGGCTGGGGAGAAGAATTCCTACATCCTAGATATGTTGAAGCCGGGGCTCGCCTGAAAGAGGAACTCTTCGATTACGAGGACATGGGTTGGGCCATCTATGAGCCGAAACTGCCAAACCCACCATTTGAATTTAACGAAGGTGATCTGGATAGCCTGTTTGCAGAGATTGACAAAAGGGAAGTTGAAAAAGAAGAAGCCAAAGAAAATTCATTGCAAGCCTCTGAAGAAAGCCTAGTTATGAAATCTTAAGAAGCCTAGTAAGTGAAAACTGCCCAACTCAAGGGGAGCTAGCAAGGGTCCCAAGAGGGGACGCACAACCTCACTGACCCCACTGAAGAAAAAGAGGAAGGAAGCCCTAGTTGCACTATGACTGTTGATCTATGCCAATCCGCAGCTGATGCATCAATTTGCCCAGCACAACCAAGTGAAGAAGCCGGCGAATGGAGCATAGAGGAGACAGGCGTGGTCCCAAAGCCTACCTGAAGAAGTGATTGTCAATGGGATGTTCTTCTACCAAACTTTGTCTTTACTTTCCTGTTAATTTTTGTTTCATTAACTCTACTTTCAGCTTTTGCTAATCAAGAGCTCATCGTGTAAACAGAACTTTTGAAATGAAAGAAGTTGAAATTTGCATTTATTACCTTTGGTACTTGCTCTTTCTCAGAATTTTCCTTTCTTATTGTTATGCCCTAACTTGAAAGGAGAGATGGTACGTGCATCCTCGCCTGTAGGGACCATTTCTGATCCAAAAGAAAGATAACAAAAGGAAGGAAAGAGAGTGGGTCACAAAAAGGGTGGCCTCCGAAGGACACCATGGCAAAGTAGTCGGCAGTTAGACCCTCGAAAGGAGGAGAAGCCATCATTTCAAAATCCCTGGAATAGCAAAAGCAATTCCCTTTATCAGCCCACTCGAGCCACAAGTAAATTTCATTTAAACACCCTAACCAGTAACCACCCCCCACATTGGGGCAAGTGCGAGTAACAGAACAATTAAGCTAACACCTGTTTGTTTCAAAGGATAACGTCAAAAGCTTTAAAACTGAACTTCATAGTCTAAGCAATCTTGTCTGAAAGAAAGAAAGGCCATCTATTCTGCTACCATACAGTTAAAAGAATCCTCTTTGAAAAACTCCTTTTGAATCAAATTATATTTCTTCGACAAACCCGCACTAGTGATCACCCCCTGCAATAGGTGAAAGCAAGCTCGAAGAGAAAAGTGACAAAAAGGAGCATGGAGAGAAAGAAGGCCCCCTCCTACATCGAAAGAGGAGGGAAACAAGGCAATACTAAAAAAAAAGAGGAGAGAAGAGGAGATGACGATTAATGCCTCTTAAGAGTCAATAGATTGTGCAAGCAGTAATACTGGGGCAAAAATTAAAAGAAAATGACAAGCCCTATATGGATGCTAGTTCGTACAAAAAGAAAAGAGAGGAAAAGGGGAAGATAAGCCTGCACAGATCTGAAAAGGTGATCACCAGTAAACCCCAAAAATAACATCACGCTTTGAACCTTCCATACCCTTTTCTTTAAAAAACCCACAGCCTAGCCTCATTACAACCCACAGAAAGTCCCCTCAGATCAAGGAAGATTGCTTAGCCTAAACAAGTTCAAAAGAAAGTGGCGATATCCGAAAAAGAAAAGGGAACAAAGCATCAAAGGCTTACTCAAGGTGGTTCAAGTTCCTATCACCCAAAAAAAAATGTTTGAGCCTGAATACCCCTTCATTCATCACCCATTACCTAGCCTACATTACGGTCTAAAGTAAAGTCTTCTCAGATTGAATATGGAAACTACTCGCTCCTTTACTAAAGGCTATTTCGACTATCACCTAAAGAGTCTACCAGATCAAACATATGGCTCCCGAGAGAAAATCAATTGAGTGACAGTTTCTCAGATGAGAGACAGGGGAGTCGGATCCGAAAATGAAAACCCTAGGAATGGGGCAACTACTATCTCGTCGTGGCAAGAAAAGAGCATAACAAAAAAGGAGATTTTCAAAGAAAGAGCAAATGCCGAAACGATAGTTTCTAATAAACGCCCAATCTACCTCTAGACTGCTCTACATAAAGCTATATACCTGTATGCTTTGCCTAAATGTGTGCGACAGTATGCTCACCTTTTTCACACTTACTTAAGGTTTGCATATATCCACCATTTCTTAAGCTTATCATGATTTCTGTACTCCTATGTTCACATTCATATCCATCATATATCCACATACATGCATGCAAAATAAGACTAGAAGAAAGAAATAATCAACATCGCATGTAAAGAAACAAAAAGATAATAGAAATAATGTACATAAAATCATCATACAGTCATCATCCATAATGGCCAACACACAGCCACAAAAACAGAAACAATGACCATCGGTCTAACTAAAAACTCTAACTATGTCCGCAGGAAAAGCAAAGCGCCTCAAGAAGCAGGGTTGTCATCCAAGTCGAAGTCGCCTATATCCGGCACATACGGGGAGGGCTAACTAGAAGAAGCTCTGGCGTCATAAGGGCCCTGTATGTATGTAAAAAAAAACTGGCATTAGAAAACGAAAGGATGCATGAGAAATATGAAAAACAAACCATGAATAACATACCCAGCGTGCCTCCATCCGAGATATGCGAGCAGTCAAGGCCTCCACCTCAGCATGGTACTGATCTCGTGCCTGAAAAGCTGCTAGGTACTCCTCCTCAGAAACAAAACCTTGAGCTAGATGCCAAAGCTCCACCACCTCGTGGCCAGCCACTTGCCTTCCCACTACCAAATCCAGCTGGGTGAAAGCGCTAATGGATCTCGCCCGGAAATGAGACTCATAATACACATCTGGCGGAAGCAGAAACCGCTCACCAAGAACCTTGACTATATAAGGGATCTCTACCCCAGCCCGATAAAGTCCAAACATATACTGGGGAGGATCCATGGCCGCATGGAAGGCAGTACGAAGCTGCCACCAGTGGCGCTCCCCAAGATACGTCTCCCATGACACAAGGCCCCGAAAGGTGATCCGTGACCTGGATAAAAGGATGACGTCCCTCATGCCGGCATACTGGGTGGACCAGTGGTAAGGTGCCCAGGTCACATCCCAAGGCCTCAACAACTCCAAATTAGCCCTGAGGGCTACAAAATCTGTGTGCAAGAACCGCTGGACTACCTACTGCCTGGCCCATCTCGTGGCCCACGGGAAGGCATCGCCCGCCAACACCTCCGGTTGGCGAACTGGCAAATACTCATAGCTCTACCATACTAGAAATGGCCAAAAGCTCGTCAAGCTCCCCTAAGCCCCGGATGTCCTCACTCTCATCCCTTGTAAGAAACAGGCAAAGGTGAAAGCGCCCCAATCAACATAGTCTAGCGCGTCCAGATCCGCTACCAGGCTCACCAGAGACAAAGGGACCGTCGACCTATTATTGTTGCAAAAGCAACTAAAGACAACGTACAGCACTAACTGGCGCCTCATAATAATCTGGTCATTTAGAGAAGGCTCAAAAGCAAAGGCTGTCTCTGCTGAGCATAAAAGTGAAGCTGGGAAACTCGAGCCCCCAAGCCCTGGCAACCCCAAGAGAAGACAGGCCTCCCCCAGAGACACGACCCGTAAAGAGATCGGAACCCCTCCAAGAGATACCCCGGTAATCATAGCCCAGTCGACGGGGGTAGGTCTCAACTCGAAACCTACCAAGTATATGGTCCCTGTCTCCCCGAACCACCGCTGTAACAAACCCATGGCGATCCCGTGATCAAGTCTGTCCTTTTGCAGGGTCATAAAAGCACCGAAACCAATCAAATGCAAAAAATTCCTGATACGATGGAGTTGAAGTCTGCATAGCCCTCAAGGTAGAGATACTAGCCCCTCTAAAGGAACTGTGGGTAGATGATGGCATCCGACCATAGCGCAAATACAGGCTCGGGTGGAACGCCAAGTCTCATAGCGATGGTATATCAGGAATGGCTAGTTGGTCGTCGGCGAATGAAGTATCCCTCCGCTTATCCCGAACGGAAGCCATACCGTTCCCCGTCCGCGAATCCATAGATGAGTCAGCATCGTCCTCAGCCCTCTCATCAGAAGCAACCGAAGGCTGCCCCATCGCAAAACTACCACTGGAAGCTATCCTGCTCGAAGATCGCTAGGACCCGCTATGGCCACATCCACCAGAACCAGCTATGCCGCCACTCCGAGCTGGACCACCCCTGCTGCCTCCTAGCGTGGGGCCACCCCGGCTACTGCCTTTGGCAGAGCCACTCCTGTTGCTACCCCTAGCCGAGCTGCCCCGACTGCTGTCGTCCTCCTCAAGCTCAATCCATCGCGCCTTCCCATGGCGCCTCCTGTCCGGACTGTCGCCTCCGGCCTCCGACATCCTGAAAGAATAACAACATTCAAAAGAATCAATCAGTCACCATATGTGATAAGCGCAAAGATAAATGCGTCAATGTATATACAAAAAGAAAAGAACAAAAAAAAAAGAGAAGAAAAAAAAAAGAAGAAAAAGAAAGAAAAAGAAAGAAAGAGAGAGAAAAGAAAAAGTGGAAGGGCTAGGGCCCCGCCTCTCACCGTTTAAGATTTTCAACGGTTTTCAAGCTTTCCCCACAAAAGTTTGGTACCTAAAATTTCTAAACGGTTTTTTGGTCTTTTTCCTCAAAAAGTCTTATTTCAAAATTCCAAACCGGTTTCTCGAGTTTTCCCCTTCAAAAACCCCGTTTCCAAATTTTCTAACGGTTTTCCAGGCTTTTTTCTCAAAAGTCTCATTTCGAAATTTCAAACTGATTTCTCGGGTTTTCCCCTTCAAAAACCCCATTTCCAGATTTTCTAACGGTTTTCTGGGCTTTTTCCTCAAAAAGTCTCATTTCAAAATTTCAAACCAGTTTCTCAGGTTTTCCCCTTCAAAACCCCTGTTTCCAAATTTTCTAATGGTTTTATGGGCTTTTTCCTCAAAAAATCTCATTTCAAAATTTCAAACCGATTTCTCGGGTCTCCCCTTCAAAAACCCTGTTCCCAGATTTTCTAACGGCTTTCTGGGCTTTTTCCTCAAAAAGCCTCATTTCAAATTTTCAAACCGGTTTCTCGAGCTTTCCCTTTCAAAAGCCCTATTTCAAAATTTTCTAACAGTTTTCCGGGCTTTTTCCTCAAAAAGTCTAATTTCAAAAAATTTCAAACCAGTTTCTTGGGCTCTCTCCTTCAAAAGCCCTGGTTCGACATTTTTAATGGTTTTTCGAGCTTTTTCCTCAAAAAGTCTCATTTCAAAATTCCAAACCGGTTTCTCGGGTTTCCTCCTTCAAAAACCCTAATTCAAAAATTTTCTAATGGTTTTCAAGTTTTTCTCTCAAAAAGTTTGGTTTCAAAAGTCCATACTGGTTTCTCGGGTTTTCTCTTTCAAAAACCCTGGTTCGAAAATTTCCTAATGGTTTTCAAAACTTTTCCCTCAAAAAGTCTCATTTCAAAGGTTCAACAGTTTCTCGGGCTTCCTCCTTCAAAAGCCTTGATTCAAAAATTCTCTAACGGTTTTCAAGCTTTTTCCTTAAAAAGTTTGGTTCCAAAATTCAAAACCGGTTTCTAGAGTTTTCTCCTTCAAAAACCCTGGTTCAAAAATTTTCTAATGGTTTTTGAAACTTTTTCCTCAAAAAGTCTCATTTCAAAGGTTTAACAGTTTCTCAGGCTTTCATCTTCAAAAGCCCTGTCCCACAATTTTTCAAAACCAATTTCTGGGGTTTTCTCCTTCAAAAATCCCACTCTTAAAAATTTCTCTAAAGTTACGGTTTCTCCGGGCTTTCTCCCTTAAAAGCCCCTTTCTCAAAAGGATTTGCTTTACTAAAAAGTTTTAAAGCAAAGTGTTAAAATTTTTGAAAATTTCGATAGAGTTTCGCCTTAAAATGTCATTACCCCAAAATTTCACAAGGCACAAATGTAGCCCAAAACAATCTCAAAGCTTCCACCACATCAATCAAAACAATCTCGTCCTCCACAGCACGCGTCCCTCCCTCAAACACAATTTTTAGGACAATTCCTCCCACTTCCAAAATTTTTCAATCTCAGTTTTATTTCCAAAAATTTCAAAAAAATTCCTAGAACCTTCAAGCACATCACCACAATTTCCCAAAGATTTTTTATGATTTTTTGACCACCAATAGGATCCATGTTCTAATTTTCTTCAATTTCTCCTATTTTCCATAATTTTCAAAAATTCAAAATTCAAAATTTTTCAAAAAATTACAAAATTCCATATGTTTGTTCTACACATTTTTCTAAGGTTCCCGGTGTAAAAATCACACACAGATAGTCGATACCCAAGCCTTTAGAGGCAATTTTTCGAGTCCCGCAAAAACCTCATTCATAAACATACAAACTCATTCAAAACACACTCAATTCTTCACCAAATCACAAAAACAATCCGACCATTGTGTTCTAAACGTTCTAAAATATAGGATTACATTGATCATATGCAAAAAATGAGAGTATACGTATTGAAATCGACAAATGTTCGAAAAACTAACCTTTGAAGTTTTCCGATGAAAACCAAGCTTTCCGGCGACAAGAGCGACTTCTGACAAGTACCCAATGTCACCCAACACTCCCCCAATGATCTTGGGTTGAAATCTTCTGAAAACCCTTCAAAGAGAATCTCAAACCAAACTCAAAACTCAAAAACGCAACACTGAAGACGCGACCTGCTCTGTTTAAATGGCCACGGGCTATCGTATGTAGCAGATGCGCTAGAATAAATTTATAACACGGGCATCTCATACATGCGCCAGGGTTAAAACACGCCAGGCACATGAAATACATGCACTCGACCCTTTAGCTTCCCACCAAGATCAATTTCAAGCTTCCAAAAGTCCGAATTTGCTCTTAAGGCTTTGTCAAAAGCCGAAAGTCAAGCCTTCAACATTCACTGGCAAGAATCAAATGCCCCGGACCAAACTGTGTCAAGCTGGCAACCCAGTTCCCGACCTAGACCCAAAACTTTTCAAATTCCAAGATCTTCCAAACCAGTGACCCACAAGAGGTCCCAAAGCATTCTAAATTCACCGGCACATAGTCCCTACGATTGCCTTGCGACCAAAAAGGGATTCTTACTTTGTTATTTTTCTACCTTCAGCAAGCAAAGTCAAAAAAATAGGGCAGCTGTAAGCACCCCATTTTTGCCCGCTCGGCAATCTCCAACCCGACCGAGTTCAGTTTCGAGCATCGCCACACATACAAGTTCAAGACAAGCCTATCAATCTCCAATCCAACCAACTGGTCGCTTCTCGGGTCCACAAGGACCCGTTGGAACCATAAGCACCATTATTCCAAGCAGCTTTCTGAACCGAGCAGTCCCGAAAACCAGCGCCATCCAAGTAGCTTCCCACATTGGGCGATCTCGGGGACCAACACCTCATCAAATTCCAGACGTTTCACTTCTGGCACCCACTAGCCCGCCAATGTAGAATGTCTATCATTTGGTAGTTCTTCAAGACCGGGCGTTCTCAAAGACCAACACCACCCTTCCAGGTAGCTTTCTAGGACCAAGCATTCTCAAGAACCAACACCACCCCTACAGGTAGCTCTCTAAGACCGGGCGTTCTTAGAGACCACCACCGCACTGGTAGTTTTTTGGGACCGAGCGGTCTTGGGAACCAGCACCTAGGTCAACACCGGCGCCTGCTAGCCCGACTTGGTGAAAATTGACCAAACCTGCCCCTTGGGCCTCCAGGCATGTTTTGGGAAAGGTCAAAATCCCTCAAAACGATAAGTCCATCCTTCCAAAATGTTGTTAAACCATTAGGCATCCCTCGCACGCCATTTGGTCCTATTCCGGCTCATTCCGGTCAAAATGACCGTTTTGCCCCTAAACACCTCAGCACTGCACAAACCCTGCCAAACGGTAAAAGACTCCCCCAAAACTGTCCTTGAACAACCCTACACGCTTAACACAACACACCAAACCATCTCTAACCATTTCCAGCCAATCTTGGCCGAAATGACCGTTTTGCCCCTATCAACCCAAACATGCCCCAAAATAGCACCGGTCCTAGGATTTCGAGCAAAGGGCTTTACCATACACTCTTCTTTAACCCGAGGAGGACTCAATGGCATTAAACGCTCACGACTCGATAAAAGGTCACTGGAGCGTCTCACAGACGCTCCGCCTAAATTATCTTTTCTCCCGATTCCCTAGTTATAACGCACTGTCAACTGACTTGAGAAATACGTAAATCAAGGATTTCTCAAAAGCTCGTTCATAGATCTTTCTATCGATACGGCTCGATCGGATAGATCGCTTCTTGAAGCCCTCCATCGTACGGTGCAAAAACTATAACTTTCAGCAACCCCTGTAGCGTCTCGCAGACGCTCTGCCAAGGTTGACTTTTTCTCTGAGAATTCCCGAAAGTACTTCCAGAATACTTTCCATCGGTATGGTTCGATCAAAGAGATTGCTTCCCGAAGACCTTGATCATGCAATACGAAAACAGCTACTTTCGAACACCCTCGGAGCATATCACAGACGCTCCGCAAGGATGTCCTTTTTGCACACCTCCCAAGACGATATCCCATGCTTCCAAACATAATTCAAACTTTCCGAAAGCATGAAATTTCATGAGAAACACTAAGAGAACATCGTGGATGCAACTGATTCTTCTGAAACCTTCCCGATTGGCACAATTATGGAGGCAAAGTTTGGATGAACCTTTCCGGTGATGGAGCGCATGCTACATGCGCTCAAATTTTGATCAAATCGACTAACTTTCAATCAACAATCGAGAATTATCCAGTACACAGGGTGCCACGTGTCATTCTAGCAATGGGACAGTACCTGCACATGTCCTACATGCACAAGGTCAAATTTTGGCCAGGCACATGTAAAACATACGCCAGGCCTGTTCCAGATTGCCTATAAATACCAGGCCACCCCTTTGCATATTCCATCTTTGAAATTGATGCGAAGCTCAACTGAAGCTACTCCAAAACTTCGAATCCTTACATATATTTCACCCCTCCGACACTTAAGTTAGATTCCACCTCCCTCAAGCCTATACACTTCACCTACAAGGCCTTATATACCATTACACACTCCATTCTAGCCCCTCAAGCCCTCTTGAAGTCATTCAAGCTCCAATCAAGACATCCATTGAAGACTACAAGTGTGTTAAAGGAAAAAGGTGGTATCTTTTTTACATTTGTGTCTTCCCCCACTATTTTCTTCTCTCTCCTAGCCTACTTAGGCTATTCTCTATTTTAATCCCCATCTACAACCCCCCATTCTTGCATGCTTGAGCCAAGAGGGCTCTTAGATCATGCCTACAGGAAAGCAAGTGAGAGCCACCGTGTAGGGGGACCTCTCACTAGCCTACTCTGAGATGGTATGGCTTACAAGCCCCTTATTTATGTGGTGTAGCCTAAAAGCCTTTTTGTGATCATGACCCCTTGCATGTTACTATTTTGATCATGTCTTGAATGTTTGGCTTCATTTTATGATTGTTGTCATGTTCTATAATGCTTATATTACTCTTAAACTCCATGTCATTTCCAAGCTCTATATTTCATTCAAAAATTGTTCCAAGAGTTGGCTCCTTGAAGCTTAGGATGGGACCTTAGAAATCATACCTTAGAAAATCCCCTTCTAACCCCTTAACTCCCACCTTGGTATCATGACATTTTAACTTGCATAAGAGTTGCTTTCCAATTCTCTAATTTTAAAGATTTCCATTCTTTTAAGTGTAGTGGTTGGAATGGCCCTATGGAGCCCTCTCTTGAGTGGTTTTCCTTCTATTTGGCTATAGGAACCTTCTCTCGATGGAATGACCTCCTACAAAAATGGTTTTCAAAACTCTCTTCAAAGATGATTTTCAAAATTGCATTCTCTCCATCTTTGTATTAAAAATGGTGCCTTAAAAGGTTGTCATCACCATGTTGATTTTTGGACCCCTTACGCTCTTGTCAAGATTATGGTTATAATGGCTATGAGGAAACCTTCCTTGAAATGGTCTCCAATCACCAACCATATAAACCATACTCTTGACTAGAGTCAAAATTTTCGCGGAAATGATCTTCAAAAGGGTTGTCAACCAAAGTCCTTTGCATAACATAAATTGTTTCTCAAAACCCTTTCCAAAAGTGCATGAAACCACCTTTCAAAACCATTTTCCAATCCAACCCTAGGTTAACTTGACCCTAGTTCACTAACCCAAGGTTAACTTGACCCTAGTGCACTAACCCTAGGTTAACTTGACCATAGTTGACCAACCCTAGGTTAACTTGACCCTAGTTGTCTAACCCTAGGTTAACTTAACCTTAGTTATCTAACCTTAGGTTAACTTTATCCTAGTTATCCAACCCTAGGTTAACTTGACCTTAGTTCACTCACCTTAAATTAACTTAGCCCTAGTTAGCTAACCCTAAGTCACCTTAACCCTAGGTTAACCTAACCCAAGTTAGTGAACCTTAGGTCACCCTTAACCAAAAGCTAACCCAACATAGGTTAATATGCTTCAAGATTCCAACTCATGAACCCTTTTTGAATGATCTTTCAATTTTAAACCATTCTCAATATCCACTTCTCCAATACCTCCTACTCTCATGATTTCAAAAAACTAACTCCATAAACTTTTCAAATGTTCCTACACTCCATCTTCAAGGCATTTCTAAAAATATTTTCAAAAGGTTGCAAACCTAAGGTGTCCCTAGTCCTCTCATGGTTAGGGATTCCAAGGACAAGTGATAAATCAAGAACAACCTCTAATGTTGTCCATATTAGGATTCCAAACCCTTAACCATTTCCAAAAACCACTTTCAAAAATTAATTCATTCAAACATTCTAAAGTTATGCCTCTAAAGTTTCAAAACAAGACTTCAAAAATACTTCCAAGTTCTCTTGAGTCATGCCAAAGCATTTCTTCAAAACTCCCTTAAGTTGATCCAAAAACATTTTCAAAACACTCCACCATCCAATTTTAAGTCTTCAACTTCCGAGACCACAAAAAGTCTTCAACTTCCAAGACCACAAAGCGTCTTCAACTTCCAAAGACCTCCAAGTGTCTTAAATTTTTCCAAAGACCTCAAAATGTCTTAAACTTTTTCGAAGACCTCAAAGTGTCTTCAAGCCTTCCAAAGGCCATAATGCGCCTATTTTTCATCGAGCTCTTACCCAAACTACGATTGACCTGATTCTCGCCAAACGAGATACGTAGGCAACCTAAAACGGTGCGGTCATAACTTTTATTTCAACTCCAATCCCTTTTTCAAAAATTCCAATCAATTCAAAGTTTCTATTCCAAACTCTTTCAAAACCCTCATTATTTTCAAACTTCTTCTAAAAACTTGCATCATGCATCATCCATCCGAAAAATGATGACTAAACCCCATTTTTAAAATTCTAAAGCAAATATTAAGTGGACAATGGTAACCGGTTATTCTAGTGAGTGAACCAAGGGTGATTAGACATGTAGGTACCGAAAGGGTAGGGTAGGGTGATGATCTTAGGATATCTTCCCTACACGAAACCAACCCCCGAATCATTGATTTCTGTTTTCAAATGACCAAAATGGAGTTATTTTCCAAAAGGGCTTAAATCTTTCCAAAGGTTGCCAAACAATCTATTTTCTCAAAAACCCTCTCTTGAGAGAGTTTTCAAAACCTTTTCCAAAAAACCCTAAGTTTAATCTTCGGATTAACACTTAGTTTTAGGTGCTCTAACTCACCTTAATCAAGTTAGATGGCGACTCTTATTTTTTTGAAAAGCCCTTAGTCAAACCAATGTTCAAACCTAGTCACACTTGTCCTTCTAGGAGGATGAGTTCTAGTGACAGAGTTCCGTACTTTTTGTCTCCAAGCCGAAAGGACCTCGGAGACCCAAAAACTAGGGCGCGACACGGAGGAATCTCAAAACTCAATATGCTTTTTTCCTAGAAAGCTCGAAACCCAATCTGCTTTTTTTGGAGGGAGCTGAAAAGCCCAATCTACTTTTTCAAGGGAAGCTCTGAAACCCAATTTACTTTTTCGAAGGAAGCTCTAAAACTCAATCTTCTTCTTCGGAGGAAACTTGAAAACCCAATCTGCTTTTTCGAAAGAAGCTCGAAAACCCAATCTGCTTTTTCGGAGGAAGCTCTGAAACTCAATCTGCTTTTTCGGAGGAAGCTCAAAAACCTAATTTGCTTTTTCGAGGGAAGCTTTGAAACCCAATTTACTTTTTCAAAGGAAGCTCAAAAACCTAATCTGCTTTTTCGGAGGAAGCTCAAAAATCCAATCTGCTTTTTCGGAGGAAGCTCGAAACCCAAGCTGCTTTGTCAGAGGAAGCTTTGAAACCCAATCTATTTTTTCGTAGGAAGCTCAAAAACCTAATCTGTTTTTCAGGGGAAGCTCTGAAACCCGATTTTCTTTTTCGGAAAAAGCTTAGAAACCCAATCTAATTTTTCAGAGGAAGCTCAAAAACCTAATCTGCTTTTTCGGGGGGAAGCTCAAAAACCCAATCTACTTTTTCAGAGGAAGCTCAAAAAGCTAATCTGCTTTTTCGGAGGAAGCTCTGAAACCCAATCTGTTTTTTCAGAGGAAGCTCGGAAACCCAATCTGCTTTTTCGAAGGAAACTCAGAATCCCAATCTTTGTTGATACGAGGGATTTGGTTGTAGTTCTTTTGTCTTGAATGTTGGAGAAGATGACATTTGCTGCTTCTTGGATTGATATTTTTGGAGAGTAATGTTCCTTTGATGTGCTGATTGTTGACTTTTACCTTTGACTAGCATGGTAGAATTCTGAGTAATATGCTTCCTTGGGTTCTTGAATTTGGCTTTAGAGGGGGTGAGGCCTCCTTTTGAAAGGTTTAAGGTATTTGGAAGGTCGAACATCTTTAAGTCAGTTTTCCTTGAGTGGATCAACTGGTTTGCAATTGAATGGAAGGTGTAAGGTGGGTTGTTGCCCCAGTTTTTACGATTTGAAAAGGTTGAGTCAAGCTGACATTAGTTGGGGTGGTCGAGGGTGGGACGTTGCCCTATTCTCTATGGTTTTGAAAAAGGTTGGATTAGGCTGTTCATGTTTAATTAGAGTGGTTGAGGGTGATTCAGTGCCCCATTCTTTGTTTCTTGTTGTCTATAAATAACAGTTCAAGTTTTCTGGGATGTACGCCATTTCTTTTGCAGAGTGTTTGGATTCTGGATGACAAACCTTCCGAAATGTTGTGCTTCTGCTTCGGAACACCTTTTCATTTGTAATCACCTGAACACTTGTCAATATATTTTATCGTTTGGTATATACTGTATAAGTCCACCAAAAGTTAAAATGAATGCACATCATACTTTTGGATGAATTCACAGGCTGATACAGGAGGAAATAAGTGCATGTCATACTTTTTGATGAATGCACATGTAATTTTTTATTTATTTATTATGAATGCTCATGCAGGGATAAAATTAAATGCATGTCATGCTTCTTGATGAACGCATAGAGATGGATATTGAATGTATGTCATACTTTTTGATGAATGCACATACATGGATGAAATTGAATGCATATCATACTTTTTTATGAATGCATAGAGATGGATTTTGAATGCATATCATACTTTTTCATGAATGCACATATATGAATGGAATTGAATGCACGTCATACTTTTTGATTGAATGCACATACAGGAATGGAATTGGATGCATGTCATACTTTTTGATGAATGCACGAATAGAATTGAACTACATAGGAATTGCATGGATGTACAGGTTATACATGTCATGAATGCACAAGTACTATGTGAATACAGGTTCTTTATGAAGAATGCCCCATGATTGCCCCAGGGCCCATACTCTCGTGAATACAGGTTATTTGTAATAGCATGTGCACCATTCTCAGGGGATCTTAACCTTTTGAGTTGTTGCTATCTTATTCCTACTTTTTATGAGGTTACTATTTGGGGATTTTCTGTCCTCACTTGCTTTTCTCCCTTAGATCTTCATATTTCACTATAGCTTGAGCAACAACTTGGCTGCCCTTTGCAGAGCAATAAACAACTTGCCTCTCAATCCGAGAAGACTTCTTTTGGGACAGTAATGTAGGCTGGGTTTAGGGGTTGTAAGAAATAAAGGAATATTTAAGCTCAAAGTTTTTTTTTTTTTTAGTGGGTTGTTTATACCAAAACCATCTGAGCACACCTTGGAACATGATATTGCCCCTACATTCCTACTTGTTCTTTTTTTTTTTTTTTTAAACTGGTCTTCCTATTGTTTAGGCTTATTTGGACTAAGCAATTTTTTTTATCAAAGAGGACTTCAATTTGGACCGTAATATGGGCTAGGTTAAGGGGTTTACGAACAAAGGGATATAAAAGCTCAAATATTATCACTTATGAGGTTCCGAAAGACTCATGACCACCTTTGGCAATTTTAACTTCCATTTCCTTCTACCTTCTTTCCTTCTTACCGTTTTTGTTCTTTTGGACTTTTTTCTCCCTTCAAATTAGAACTTTTCATAGAAACTTGTTCCTATGTCGACTTTTAGGGGTGCCGACGTTTTCATTCCTATTTTGGGATGACATTATCTTTTCTCGTTTTTTTTTTTTTTTTTGTTTGTTTGTTTTTTTGTTTCTTTTGTTTTTGCATGTTATCCAAGACTCTTCTTTGCACCAAAAACTTGCTGATATGCTTGTTCTTGGAGATATCGCTACTGTCATATCCTCTTGGGAATCACCATCTTCATTGCTCATTAGTTCTTATTTATGGTTTTTGCCTTAACCTAGTGTGGGCGGTGATCATCAGGTCGGTATATATATTTTTTTCAAAGGATGTGACTGGCTCAAGTGGGCTTTGCGAGGGGTTGTCTCCAACTATATGGTAGTAGAATCGAGAGTCTCTCTTCATTTCATATTAAATTGCTTAGTCCATAAAGCCTTTTTACAAAATTTAGACAATATTTCTAAATAAATTCTTATATTTTCTATCAAATCAACCATTATGCGCTTACCCCAATGTGGGAGATAGTTCTTGGTTTTGGGATATCTAAATGGAAATCACTTACGGCTTTAGTAAGCTGAGCAAAGGGAAGTATTTATTTCTTTTGGAAGGATTGAATGATGGCTTCTCTTCATTTTGAGAGCTCGGCTATCCATCGCTTAGCTAGGATCTCATTCAAATGCCGCCTCTTTAATAAGCTCTGCATTTCTTTGTTGAGTCTATCTTCCTCCTCTCTTTCACTCTCTATCTCTCTCTCAAAGATTTTAATCTCTGTTGAATGGGTTGTCCATGCTATCCCATTCTTTAAGCCTAGTCATTATAGATTGGGGAAGAATCCCTAAAAGCAATCATTATCCACAATAGTATGAATCAAAGGGAATGAACTAGAGCCCTTCATTTTTATTTCATTTTTTTTTTTACATGACATGGCCTTGTAAGCACCCCATTTTTGACTGCTCGGCAGTCTACACTCCGTCCAGACTTGTTTTTAAGTCATTATAGGCGTATTTCAATCGAAATCGATTTTCTAAGTCCAAATCCCGTCTGTCCATCGCTTCGCGGGCCCACCAGGCCCAAATAGAGGCAAAATGACCAAAATGCCCTTAGGGGCATTGTTCTTTCCAATTCCAACTCCAACCCCTCTCTCGAGACAGTTTATTCCTCGAGACGGTTCCAACCAGGCATGTCTTTTCGAAGACGGTAAGTCCCCTTTCCAATCCCTCTCTCGAGATAGTTTAATCCTGGAGACGGTTCCAACCAGGCACGTCTTTTCGAAGACGGTAAGTCCCATTTCCAATCCCTCTCTCGAGACAGTTTATTCCTCAAGACGGTTCCAACCAGGCACGTCTTTTCAAAGACAGTAAGTCCCATTTCCAATCCCTCTCTCGAGATAGTTTATTCCTCGAGACGGTTCCAACCAGGCACGTCTTTTCGAAGATGGTAAGTCCCTTTTCCAATCCCACTCTCGAGACAGTTTATTCCTCGAGACGGTTCCAACCAGGCACTTCTTTTCGAAGACAATAAGACCCCTTTCCAATCCCTCTCTCGAGACAGTTTATTCCTCGAGACGGTCCGAGTAGCAAAAATACTCGTAAATATCACAACCGTTAGAGTAGCGAAAATACTCACAAATAGGTCGATATAGGGAATTGCCAACAAACCCCTGTGTCATGACGACGGCCGTCAAAGTGGCGGAAACACTCAAAACCCAGGTCAACACCAGTGTCTGTTAGCCCACTTCGGTGAAAAATGACCAAACTGCTCCTTGGACCTCTTCCGAGACTTACCGGTCAAGATGACCATTTTGCTCATAGGCATCCGAACGCCCTGGGAACCACACCGGCTCTGGGTATCAAACTGGTAATCCTCTGACATTACTTGTTATAGTATTCTCAACCTTCCTCTATCCTTCCAGATCATTCCGAGTCAGTTCCGGTAAACCTGGTGCGAAATGACCATTTTGCCCCTGGTGGGCCGGTCACCTTTTCCGACCACACCGGCTCTGGGTATCAAACCGGCAACCTTTGGGAACATTCTGAATATTGTTTCCAAATCCCAAGTCTTCTTCCGGGACAATCCGAGTCTGTCCCGACAGCTTTCCAATCCGATTGACCGTTTTGCCCCTAAAGGCCTGGTCAAACCTCCCGACACATCTTATCCTCATTTTTCAAGTCAAATACCTTCAGGACACTATTTTAAGTGTTCCTGCTCTTTTCCAGCCTTCCGGGCCATTCCCGGTCTCTTAAAATCATTTTAAGACTTTCTGGAGTCACTCCTAGTAAAGCCAGGCTAAAAATTGCATGGTAGTCACTAGTACAGGCGCCCAAATCTAGTCAAAGATACGTTGCTCGCCGACCTTAAACATTTCCTAAATGGCTGGTGCCACTAGTAGTGGCGCCAAGCCAAAAATTGGCCTGGAGTGGCGCCAATGTAAATTCTGGCCTGGCACCACTACAATAGGCGCCAGTGTTGTCCAACCTCTATAAATACAGAGCCTCTTCCAACGTGAAAAGGGTCTGCAAAATCAAACCAAAAATTATATAATTCGATATACAAAGATTGAACAGTCCAAAAACCCTAGCCTCCCTAGGTTTTCCAAACCCTAGCCACCATACACTAAACCCTAACCTCATATACACTCATACACACCCCCATACACTCATACACTAGCCTTCAACCCTCCTTTGAAGACTTGAAGAGCTGCAATCTAAAGCTTGAAGACAACTCTTGAAGATTGAAGACGAAGATCAAGACGAAGACCGAAGACCGAAGACAAGCAAGGCGCGCAAAATAAAGAAGACTTACGGTAGGCTTTCTCTTTAAATTTCTGCACTTCCCCCCTCTCTCTTCTCTCTCTATCCCACTTGGGTTTTCTCTATTTTAATCCCCCATCTCTTTCCCCCCCTTTCTTTGCATGCTTGAAACAAGGGGATTCCCGGTCCATGTGTAGGATTAGGCTATTAGAGAGTCATCGTGTCGGGGGCTTTCTTCTAGTCTAACCAGAGATCACGTGGGTCCGGCCCCCTTGATTATGTGGTGAAGCCTTAGTCTTGTATGTTCACGAACCCAAAATTGCATTATGCATATCATGATCTTGCATCTTCCAAAAACCGTTTTCAAAGTTGTTTTCAAAATCGTTTTCGAACTTGTTTTCAAAATTGCATCAAAATCTCTTTTTCAAAAGATGTTTTCAAAATCACAATCCTAGGGTGATTCTAGCCTTTTCATGGCTAGGGTTGCTTTAGGAAAGTGTTACATTAAAAGTGACTTTTATGGTTTATATTTTCAACCCTTGTTGTTTTCAAAACTACTTTTTTAAAGTGGTTCTAGCCTTCCTATGGCTAGAATTGCTTTAGAAAAGTGAGACGTTTTTTATACTTTCCAAAAAAATCTCTTTTCAAAAGTCTTTCTTCCTAAAAATCTCTTTTTCAACACACTTTCCAAAAACTCTTTCTCTTTAAAATCTTTTTCCAAAAACTCTATCTTCAAATTTTCTTTCCAAAAACTCCCCCCTAGGATTCCCCTTCTAGAAAACCTTCATTTCCAAAAATGCACTTTCCAAAAGTCCTTTTTCCTTAGAGCCCAAGTCAAGCCCTAGAACTCACAATTAGGAAACCCTAATTTTCGTTCCAAAAACATGATTTTCAAACTTTGCCCCAAACTTAGGTTTTCAAAACCTCTTGTTTTTACATCCAAACTATACATGTTTCCAAAACCTGTTTTCTAAGTCGAAACTATAATTTGCCAAATCTAGGGTTTCTATAATCTTCCTTTCCAAATCCTTGTCAAATCTTATCTTCCCTTTAGGAAACCAAATCAAATATTCCCGTTTAGGAAACCAAATCCAATCCTCCGTTTTTGGAAACAAAATCCAACCTTTTCTTTTAGAAACCAAATCCAATCCCTTCCTAATCCAACTTTTTCCTAATTTAAATCCTTCTTAAACTTCCACTTTCCTAAACCTTAAGTTTCCAAAACTTGAACATAAAAACCTTTCCTAAATTTTAAAACTCAATTTTCAAATCTTTCCTAATTCAACCCTTCCCTAATTCTACCCTCTTTTCAAATCTTAACTTTTCAAACCTAAGTTTTCAAACCTTTCCTAAATTCAAACATTTCCTAATGTTAAGATTTTCTAAAATTCAAACTCTAAAACTTTCTAAATCTTAAACTTTCCAAATTTCAAATCTTTCCAAATTTCAAAACTTTCTAAACTTAAAACTTTCCAACTCTCAAAACTTCCTAATTTCAAAACCTTTCCTAAAACAACACTTTCCTAAGTTGAAACTTTCCTAATTCAAAACTTTCTAAGTTGAAACTTTCCTAATTCAAAACTTTCCTAATTCGAAAACTTTCCAAAAATAAAACTTTCCAAAAATGAAACTTTTCAAATTCGTACCTTTCCTAATTTCAATTTTTCTCCAATCTTCCAAGTCTAATATTTAAGTCAATTCTTTTTCATAATCTTTCCAAGTCAAATCCAGTCTTTTCTTGATTTCAAGTCCTTTCTAAATCCTCTCTTCCTAAGTCTAGGTTTCCTAAAACCAAGTCTTTCAAAATCAAATCTTTTCGAATCTTTCAATCAAAGTCCAATCTTCTCAATTTCAATTTCCAATCTCCTCTTCTAATTTCAAATCAAATCCAATTTTCAATTCAATCTCTTTCTTCCAATCCAACCTTCTATTTTCAATCGGACTCTTGTCCGAACTACGACTGACCTGATTCCTCCAAAAGGATACGTAGGCAACCCCATGGGTGCGGTCACAACTTTTTTTCAAATCTCAAATTCCAATCTATTTTCAAAATTCCAATTTCAAATTTCTATTTCCAAATTTCTATTTCTAATTTCTCAAACTTTCCAATTTCAAATTTATTTTCAAATCAAATCAATTTCAAATCAATCTCTTTCCAAATCTATTTTTCAATTCTCTTTCCTTGCACTCGCATATCATGCATCATGATAGTTTTTAAACATTGTTTTTCAAAGTGAATGGGATTGAACTATAGTTAGTTAAAGACTCTCATAGGTGAATCTAGGGTAGATTGACATGTAGGTACCGAAAGGGCGGGGTAGGGTGATGGCTTAGTGCGTCTTCCCTACACGTAACCAACCTCCGAACCTAGATCACTGATTTCAAAGACTGAAAGGAGTTATTTCTCAAAAAGGGCTAAATATTTTCCAAAGGTTGCCAAACAACTTGTTTTCTTAAAAACCCTCTCTTGAGGAAATATTTTCAAAATCGTTTTCCAAAAACCCTAAGTGTAGTCTTTGGATTATTCTTAGTTTTTAGGTGACCTAACTCACCTTAATCAAGTTAGGTGGCGACTCCAAATCTTTTTTTTTTTCAAAAGCCCTTTATTCAAATCAATTTTCAATTCAAACTTAGTCGCACTCATTCTTGTAGGAGGATGAGTTCTAACGAGAGAGTACAGCATTTTTCCCGCTTGTGTGAGTATTCTCCGAGTGCGAAAAATCTGAGCGCGACAGGCCTTAATTGAAAGCATAAGTATAAGACAAGAATAAGGACAATAAAAGTAAGAGATAGGAAGGAAACTGGATGAATACAAAAAACATCCATTTTTCTTTTTGAATTGATAAGCCCCTCAGACAGGCTTCGGGATTATACGCTCCACTTGCCAGGTACCTCATTGGGTTGCACAAGGCTGATCAAGTTGCTGTCTACAGCATTCAGAGCACTAGTGATGACGGTGTAATGGTGGACCACTTTTTTCTTTCCCTTTTTTGCTTTAGACGTGGTGCCCCAACTACCCCCTAGGACTTATAGCTTTTTAATATTATCCTTTCCTTTGCCAGGACTGTTTGGTTCAGTCTCATCTCTCGTGATAAAATTAGTGTTGTGATCTGATAATGGGCAGGAAGTGACAGGAGTTGGGTTGGCTTCTTATGTGCCAATAAATTTTGAGTCAATTAAGTCCTGAATTTTATACCTCAGAGAGAAGCATTCCTCAGTGTTATGACCTTAGCCGCCTGAATGATATTCACAAGTTACTGCTGAGTTGAAGTTGGGTGGTAAGGGATTGGGCAGAGGCCGAGAGGGTATAGGCTTCAAGTGTCCTGCTGCTAGGAAGCCATAATAAGCTGTGGTTTGTGTGCAAGCAAGTTTAGTAAAAACTCAATTTCTCCAGCTAGCTCTCTTAGGTCGAAAGGGTGTCATAGATGTTTCTGAAGGCCGAGGATCAGGTTTTGGCATAATAATGGTTGGGTCAATGGCTTGAAAATCGAGGAGATTTTGGATTTTACGTTTCAAAGTGGGATAATTTTCTGTGTCATGGCCGGGTGAGTTGGAATGGTATTCACATGATAGATTAGGATTATATGACCCGGGGGTCCGGAGGTCCAGTTGAAGATAGGCATGGAAGTTCCGGGACGAGATGATTGGCTTGGCGAAGCCATCAGTAGGCAGTGGTTAGAGAGTAAGCCAACGAGGTGTAATCTCGATCTTTTCCCTTAGTCTTTTTTTAGAGGACAATATGTTCTTTATGCGTTTGGACCTGGAGAGCTTCTGCCTGCTCATCAAGCATTATACCTGCATTGGATAGGAGCAAAGAGACCATTGTTTCTATTTTGGTCATCCTATTCCCAAGTCCCCTTATTTCTTCCAGTAGCTAAGCCTAGCCTTGCTTAAGAGCCGAGCTTGGTGGCATATTGAATGACTCCATGGATGCTATATGTTCTGAGATGAGTAACTGCTTCTTTCTGGGATGGCGACCTATACAAAGGAGTTCTCTACAAGCATAGGCTTTGCCCCTTCTTTTCTTTATGTGAAATGAGGGAGGAAGAGAGAGTGAAAACAAGGAAAAGGGAAAGTTAGTGTCTTAATTTGGAAGTTTTTATGTAATGCATGTCTTAGGGGTGTCCATGCTATTCCAAAGGGACTAAGCATGATGTGTTGGCTCACTTTTAGTGATAGAGGATTGCCCCTGTATGCAGTACCATACCTATGCAAGCATGTCCATTCATTCATTCACATATTTATGCATTCCTTCGATGAAAGTAGGAAGGATAGTTTTATTACATTTGATTCTTTTATATATATGTATATATGGAATTGAAAGTACATTTGAAGGGGAAGGAGAACATTTTCCTTAAGACTTTTGCCTTTTCTATTTTTACATTTGAAATCCTAAACTATTCTTGAGTCTTCGGATTTGCCTTCTTTGATGGAGGTTGATGAGAGACCTTGATTTTGGATTGCTCCTTGTCTTCTTGGCAACATTATCTTCGTGAGTGAAGAGAGATTAGGACCCCTCTTTATGAGATGACTTTGATGCATGCCATGAATCCTTAGGGTCTCTAGCTATCCTTAGGAGTTTCGGTTGGCTTGATTTGAGTGAGAAGGTCTTTGGGCCTTTCTTTGAGGATTAATCAAATGTATAGAGATGTAATGACTTGAGTTACTTTGGGAACTCTTGTCTTAAAATGAATCCGATGCATGAGCAGTTATGATACGAAAAGATGTATACATGACATAATGACGAAGATTAAGCATGACATCATAAATAGAAAGTAAGGGAAGGTAAAGCGGTCATCCTTTCCTCCTTGTTTTTGAAATTGACGCGCGTATCCTAAATCTGGTAGAGGTTCGACTATGCATGGGGTGTTATATGAGCATGAGGTTGGGGGTTTATTAATGCTTCCTAAAAAAGCTCGGTTCCCAAACTTTCAAACATCCGGCATCTACCCCCGAGAGGGTGAACTCCATCTTTGGTTGGTGGTTTGAGCAGGGGAACTATCAAAAGACTATAGGCTAAGAAACTGACACAGCATCTATCCACAGTCAATATACTGTTTCCCTTTCAATCTAGAAGGATAGTAACCAGGTAATATATGCAAATGCAAATGCAACTGAGCGCACCAAGTGTGTGTGGAGTTTTTGAAACTAGAGGATAGGACCCAATAACACACATCACATCCTGTTCATTCATCACATACATGGCAATAAATTATGACATAAAATAAAATATGAACAAAGGTCCACCTACAAAAGAAAAATCCAAAGAGTTAGTAACTTTTCAAAAAACTCGATGCAAGATAAAATGGATGGTTAATACAAGAACATGAATGTAAGCAATGAATGCAAGTGATGACACTTATCTGAAAATCATTTTGGAAAATAAAATTTGTTTTGGAAACTTAGACAAATTTTAAGAGTGGATAAAACTGGACAAAATAACCGGAGATTCTAGGTGAGTAAAGGGTGAAGAGACACGTCAATGGCCTAACCCTCTAAGTAAGTTCCCTAGTGGGGTTGCCAGCTGTCACGCTCCGGTTTTTCACCAAGTCCTTTCGACTCAGAAAAAAGCACAGAACTCTGTCATTAGAACTCATCCTCCTAGAAAAGCAAGTGCGACAAGTTTATATTTGAAATTGATTTGATTAAGGGCTTTTTAGAAAAATAGGAGTCGTCACCTTACTAGATTACGATTAGTTAGGTCACCTAAAACTAAGTATAATCTGAAGATCAAACTTAGGGTTTTTGGAAAAGAGTTTTGAAAAATCTCTTCAGGAGAGGGTTATTAAGAAAATAGGTTGTTTGGCAATATTTAGAAAGCTTTTAGCCCTTTTTGAAAATAACTCCATTTTGGTCCTTTGAAAATAAAAATCTATGGTCCGGGGGTTGGTTACGTGTAGGAAAGATATTCTAAGATCATCACCCTATCCCAGCCTTTCGGTACCTACATGTCTAATCACCCATTTGTTCACTCACTAGAATAATCGGTTACCATTATCCACTTAATATCCGCTTTAGAATTTTTGAAAACGGGGTTTAATCATCACTTTTTGGATGAATGATGTATGATGCAAGTCTGGAGGAAAATGTTTGAAAACATGAAAGCTTTGAAGGATTTTTTAGACAAGGATCTTGAATTGATAGAGAGTTTTGAAAAAGGACTTGGATTAAAATAAGAGTTATGACCACACCATTCTAAGTTGCCTACATATCTCATTTGGTGAGAATCAAGTCATTCGCAGTTCGGGTAAGAGCCCGATAGAAAAGAGGCACATTGGGACCTTTGGAATGTTTTGAAGACACATTTGGCTCTTTGGAAAGTTTTTGAAGATGCTTTGAGGTCTTTGGAAAAAGAGAACTTGAGAGTTTTGATTTAGAATCGAATGTTAGAGTGTTTTTGAAATAGAACTTGAAGGTTTTTGGAAGTGCTTTTGAAATGGGATTTTGAAGTGTTTTGAGATGTTTTGGAACACAGCTCAAGAGAGTTTTGAAAGCTTTGAAACCTTGATTATGGACTTGAAGATAAGATTTGGACTTACAAAAGCTCTTATGAACTTGTCTTGAGAAAGGATTTTTGGAAATAATTTTTGTATACCTTATGAAAGGCACGTTTAATGTTTCATCTCCCTTAATATGAGGTTAGTCATTGAAGAACTAAACTCCTTTGTGATTATAAGTTTTGAAAACATATTTGAAAAAGGGCACTAGAGACATCCCTTTGTTTTTTTGAAACTTTAGGATTGTAGAACTCTACTTGAATATCTCACTTACACTTGACCAATCCTAACCATGAAAATATTAGGATTATTTCAAGAATGTAATGTTTGAAAATGATTCTTGAAAGGAGTTTTTGAAAGCACTTAGGGTTTGGGAACCCTAACATAAACAACCTCGAGGGTTGTATTTAATGTATCACCTTCCCATGAAATCCCTAACCGTAAAAGGTTAGGGACACTTTAGGGTTGTGAGTTTTTGGAAACATTTTTTTAAATAGTTTTTGAAATATGTTGAGTGTCTAGCCATCTTAGTTAAGACAAGTTTAAGAAAACTTCTTGGAGACATTTTTTAAGAAAGAGTGTGGAAGCATTGGAAAAGAGTTTAGAGTTGATTTTTGAAATCTCAAGAGAGTGGGAGGTTTTGGAAAATATGTTATGTAAGGGGTTTTTGTAATTGACAAAGGGTTTAAAAATGGGTCTTTGAGTTGGAACCTTAAAGCTTACTAACCTTGGTTAGGTCGAACTAGGGTTAGGGTGACCTAAGGTAAACTAATTTGGGGTTAGGTTAGCCTAGGGTCAAGGTGACCTAGGGTTAACTAATCTTGAGTTGGATTGACCTAGGGTTAACTAACTAGAGTTAGGTTAACCTAAGGTTAAGATGACCTAAGGTTGACTAACTTGGGTTGGATTAACCTAGGGTTGGGCAACTATGTTCAAATTAACCTAGGGTTGGATTGAACTATGGTTAACTAATTAGGGTTGGGCTTCCTAGAGTTAACTACCTATGGTTAGGTTAACCTAGGGTTTGGTTGACATAAGGTTGGACAACTAGGGTTAGGTTAACCTAGGGTTGAAAGGGGTTTTCAAAAGGTGGTTTTATGCATCTTGAAAAGGGTTTTGGAAAACAAATCATGTTTTATAAAGGACTTTTGTAAACAACCCTTTTGAAGATTATTTCCATGAAAATTGACTATAGTCAAGTGTATGGTTCATGTGGTTGATGATTGAAAACCATTCCAAAGAAGGTTTCCTTTAGGACCATTATAACATTTATCTTGAAAAGAGTAGGAACTTTAAAAATCAACATAGCAATGACAACTTTTGAAAAATCATTTTTAATGTAAAGGTGAAGAGAATCAATTTTGAAAATCATGTTTTGGAAGGAGGCTTTGAAAACCACTTTTAAAAGAAACCATTCTAACAAGATAGGATTCATATGGCAAATTTGAAGGGATACCACTCAAGAGAGGGTTTCATGAAGCCATTTCAACCACTAAACTTGAGAGAATAGAAACTTTAAAAATCAAAAAAGTTTGAAAACCCTTTTTATGCAAGTTGGAATGCATGGATGCAAAAATGTGAGTTAGGGGGTTAATGGGGAGCTTTTCTAGGGCATGATTTCTTAGGGCCTCATTCTAAGCTTCAAGGGACCAACTCTTAGAATCACTTTGAAGAGATCATTAGAATAAAAAGCTTGAAAATGTCATGGAAGTGGGAATAGTTCAAGTCTTAGAAAACATGATTATAAACATGAAAATAAATCCAAGCACACAAAACATAAACAAGATAGTCATATGCAAAGAGGGTCATGACTTCATACTAGGCTAGAGGCTACACCACACAATCGAGGGGCTCCAAGGCCATACCATCTTAAAGTGGGCTAGTAAGAGATCCCCCTACACGGTGGCTCTCACTAGCTTTCCTCTAGGCATGAGCTAAAAGCTCTCTTGTCTCAAGCATGCAAGAATGTGGGATAGAATATGGAAATTAAAATAGAGAATAGTCTAAGTAGGCTAGGAGGGAGAAGAGAGGAGTGGGGGATGATAAAATATGAAAGGAAATACCATCTTTTGCCTTCAAACACTCTCAAACTTCATTAGATGCATGGACTTGATCTTGAATAGACTTAGAACGGGCTGGAATAAGGTTTTCTATGGCATGGAGAGCCTTGTAGGTGAGGTGTATGGGTTAGAGTGAGGTTAACTATAACCTAAGTGTTTGGAGAGAGGAGTATATGAAGGATTTCGGATTTCTGGAGCTATTTGTGTAGAGTTTCGCCACAATTTTCGATTCTAGAATATGCTGAAGGGGAGGCCAGTATTTATAAGCAAAATTTTAACACTGGCGCTTAAAGGACATGCGCCTGTGTAAAATTTTACACAGGCGCATGTCCTTCATGTGCCAGTACTGTTCCACAAAATGAAGGCCACGTGGCCCTCCCTATAGTAGCTAAATCTTAAGGGCTAAGCGAAGTTTGATCGATCTGATCAAAATCTAGGCGCATATAGCATATGCTCCATCGCCAGGAGTGTTCGTTTAAACTTTACCTCGATAATTGTGCCAACTGGGAAGGCTTCAGAAGAATCAGTTGCATCCACGGTGTTCTCCTAGGGTTTCTCGTGAGGTTCTGAGGTTTTAAAAAGTTTGAACGGTGTTCGAAAGTATGAGATATTGTCTCGGGAAGTGTGCATGAAATTCCATTTTTGCAGAGCGTCTGTGATAAACTCTGTAAGGTTCAAAAGTAGTCATTTGTGTGCCGCATGATCGAGGCCTTTTGGAAGCAATCTCTCCGATCAGACGGTACTGATGGAAAGTACTCCGGAAATACTTTTGAAAATTCCCTACTTTACATGTTTCTCAAGTCGTTTGATGGTGCGTGATAATCAGGGAATTGGAGAAAAAATCAACCTTAATGGAGTGTTTGTGAGACGCTCCAGGGGTTACTGAAAGTAGCAGTTTTTGAGTCATGCGATGAGGAGTTTCAGAAAGCGATCTCTCTGATCGAGCCTTATCGATGGAAAGACCTATGAATGAGCTTTTGAGAATTCCCTGGTTTATGCATTTCTCAAGTCGTTTGACAGTGCGTTATAACTAGGAAATCAAGAGAAAAGACAATCTTAGTAGAGCGTCTACGAGACGCTCCAAGGGCCTTTCGCTTAGTCGGGAGTTTTTAATGTCATGAGGTCCACCTTAGGTTAAACAGGGGTGTATGATGAGATCCGTTGTTCAATATTCTAAGACTAGTGTAGTTTTGAGGTACTAGGGGCAAAATGGTCATTTTGACCAGGCTTGGTTGAAAAGGTCAGGAATGGCTCAGAGCGTTGTGTTAAGCGTGCCGAGTCATTCAGGAATGATCCTGAAAGAGTTTTTCACTGTTTGGTCGGATTTATAAGTTGCTGGAGCGTTTAGGGGCAAAAAGGTCATTTTGACCGAAGTTGACCGGAACGAGATCGGAATTGGATAGCATGGCGTATTGAGTACGCATAACTGTCTAGGAACACTTTGGAAGGGTGGACTTACCGTCTTGAGGAATTTTGAACTTTCTCAAGACGTGCCTAGAAGTCCAAAGGGCAGGTTTGGTTATTAGGCCTCTATTGGGCCCAGCAAACCCGAGAAACGGTTGACTGATTGGATAGGGGTTTGAAAGTTGATTTGGGCTTGAATGTGCTTACAGAGTTTTGAAAGGGAGTTCAGTCAGGCCGAAAATTGCCAAGTGGGCAAAAATAGAATGCTTACAAGGAATCATTTGTAATTTGGGAATTCTACATGTCTTGTGCATTTATTTTCTTAAAATACGTTGACAAGAGGAAAGGGATTTCCTCAAATTATGTTGGTTTCTATTTAGTGTCTTCAGTGATTTGTACTCATTAAATGTGTACTTTTCCCTACTTCCTTCTAGGTTTCTTAGACATTCATCTGTTAGTATTCCTATAAACACTTCTCATGCTTACTTATGGGAGTTTGGGTTGCGTTGTGAACCTTACAGAGATGTGAAATTCTTATTTATTGCTTAATATAAGGTGTTATATTGCTTATATATTTCTGTTAATCTATTGTGAACCTTCAGGCCTCTTTTTTACGTGATCATATTTCTTTCGTATAAAACAGGAGATGGGGAATGGGGAGCCATGCTCGAAAAGTAGAAAAAAGGGCTCCAGGTCCGTACAAATGTGCAATCTGCGAGATGGATAATAAGAAGTCCAGCAAGCTGTTTCTCACACACGATGGGTTGCAGACGCATGTTGATGATACCCATAATGATGGAGTAATCTGTCTCAAATGCAGCATGGTTTTATTCGTCTCCGATGTTGGAGTCCACAACGACCAAAAGCATTCAACAACCCATCCATTCCACTGCACAGCATGCAATGAATCCTTCACTGTAGCAGATTCGTACTATAGCCATTTGGACGGATCCCACCGTTGCTTTGATTGACAGGTTTGAACTCTCCTTCTCCACAATATTCTGATTACGAATTACATAATTTAAATAATAAAATACTAAAGAAGAAAAATAATAGTTACAGCGCATCCCGCCAAGTCAATGGCAGAGGGTTAATTCTGTAAGGTGGTGTGTGGATAAGATTCGATGCTTCCCTATTTGGATGTTTTCTATGATTATATTTGACCTCTAGTAAACACAATTCTACTAGCATTGGATTAGGACTTACATGTATCTTTGAAGATGTTAATTAGACTAGCAAAATGTTAGATATATTTTTCCTTTCCTTCTAATCTAGGAAATGCCCAAAGTATCGATGGCACCAAGTGCCAAACCTTTGAGAGGGAACTCTCTAACTAGTTAATTATTTTCCACACTGAAATGGAAACTTGATGTGAAAAATCATTTCACTGTACAACAATTAGAACTTAGAATCACCACTACCATTTTGATATTGCATGACACAGTTGTTGTAGTAGGTTGCACAATTGTAAATTAAATCCATTTGATGACATGACTTAAGGGGACTACTGGCCGTTGTATATCACGCAGAATCTGTAGAATATAAAGGACAGTACTATGTTTTATGCTCTGTTTTGATTTAGGATTTCTTGTCTTAAACCTTAGAAGATGGCTCCTTTTATGGATACATTAAAGAACTCCAGTACGCACTACAGAAGTTTCAGATTACATCTGAGTTTATGGAACACCAAAAATCACTTCTAGGGAAGTTCAAAAGTCTCTTCTAGAGAAGACCATATCTGTCCAGTTCTTTTAGATTTAATTCTAATAGTAGCAATATGCTACAACCTTAACTTCCCCTGTTGTTTCAACTGTTAACTCGAAAAGGCCAAGGCCCCATAAGCAAGAAATGTTTTAAAAAAATTAAATAGAGAGAGAAAGATATTAGAAATTTGTTACCATCTATAGTTATGTACTTGTGCGGTGAACTAATGAAGCGATGGTACACTTAATCCAAAATCCGCAATTCGAGTCCTAATAGTTCATAGACCACCGGAGGGGGGTGCGTGTGATACTGGTACAATGTAAATTTACATATGCATATGTTATGTGTATACATGTGTGCACATGCACATACAGACAGATATAGATGTATACACATGCCCTCTAGCTCATTTGCTGCGGAACAAAATTATGCTAATTGGTTTTTCATTTTTGAAACATTTTTGTCACTTGTTTTCTTTCCAGGTACCTTTGAATGGAAGTTGCAACTTTAATGGGGTGCATCAACAAGTTATATGGACTTCCCCTTAGTTTACTAAAATTTTGGTATTGAAGATCATGCTTAACAGAGCCTGAGTTGCTCGATGTAAACATGATGCACTTTTTCTGATTGCAGGAGCTAGATTTGTGCTGGTTTTGTTTGTGATGCATTTCACTTCTGTGCCTCAGGCCTTCTGTGATTCCATGGATAAATTAACTTGGTTAATTTTCTGTCTTTCAAATTTTCATTTGTCTATTGTTAGTTGAATGATGTGCTTATATAATTGCATTATTCTCACAGGTCTTTTTGTGGTGATTCATTGAGGAGAGCGCGTTCTGGTTTGGTTTATATGGACACATTAACAAGGTTTTTGGATGTAGATTGACTATACGGTTGAGATAGATATATGGGACTAGTATGCATGGCCTTATCATTTTCATATTTGAATTGGTATCTTAGGTACTACTGATAGAAAAAATGATGTTTGTTGCATGTGATGGGTATAGATATATTGTGGATAAAACACTACTTTCAACACCAAAGCCATGTATTGTCCAACAATATAATGAACTTGTTTACAATGACTCTGAACATGACCCAAGTAGGGGCTTACACGAATTACCTAAATCAATCTTTGAGAAAGCTGCTATCTATCATGCACGCAGAACTCTCCTGTTTTTCTCATATATATATTCCTGCGACTTGTGAATTTTTTTGAAGTGTCCGTGGACAGACATATTTTCATCCCCGGTGTTGACTCTGCAAGTGTTGTCTGTGCAGCTTAGGCAAGTCTACAAAATATTTTCCGAATGAATGGTTCTTGGCAATATATGGTTGGTTGAACCATATATCCTGCTTTGCAAGTAGGTGGGCATATGTGCTACTACGTACCTTTTATATAGTCTTCATATTCTGGAACCCAGTGGTGGGGAAGCCCCATAGTTCAGGCCACCAAATCAATGTACGTTCTTGCTCTTTGACTGACCACTAAGCTATGTTTGGATCTTTTTGCTGCAGAAAAGAAAAAGAAAGGATAATGAAATTAATTGTTCGTATTCATTTTTTTTTTTTTTTGTGGGTAATCAAACTAAAAAGTTTTTTTTTTTTTTTTTGAATACCTATTCGTTTTTTTCTCATTTTCTTGACCCAATCAAAAAATATTAAAGGAATATAACCAATTAACTTTTTTTCATTTTATTTCAATTTCTTTCCCTTTATTTTTCCATTCCCATCACATATCCAAGAGTAGGATGTTGAATACAATGAACTTGAAATTCTGAACAAAACAGTTATCCGAACAACATAAACCACAATCCTGTCGCATGCAATTTCTTAATTCACAATTGGAGGTTTAACGTACATGCAGTCCATAATTGTGAGCTGAATTAAATTTTGCAACAACTCAAAAGATATCCACCGACGTGTGATGTTGCAGCTTTGAATTATGGCCTGTACTCTGCTTAATTAGTTTTCAATCTTCTACATATTGACAGAAATTGAAACTTTAATTTTCAACTGGGAACCTCGAGGCTTCCACTTGCATCTGGACATGGTTTATATATTTTCCCCATTAGCATAATCAATTAAATAGGTGAGGTATACCTATATCATCAAGATATATGGATCACTTTATTTAAATTTGACAGCATCTTAGAGAGAGAAAAACGCAATTTGGAGCAAACAAGTTTAAAAACAAATAAATCCATTAAATATAGGAAAAATTTTGTTTTATTTTTCATTTTTAAATTAAATACATTTCATTACACTTAAATATTTTATTCTATATCATATATTTATTTCTAGCTATAATTATTAGATTATACTAAATAACATAAACTTTTAACAAAAACTAGGGATAACCCAAACTGGAGATGAGTAAGAAGAAAGTGAATTATCACCCACGTAATGTGGTTGGATCATCATGGCCTCAAAGTCATACACACCCATGTCATCTCCTCCTTTGCCTCCTTTGCCCCTCCATTGTTCATGATTATTATCTGTGAAGTATACACTATTGCTTCAAAAACTGACACCGTCTGAAGGGGAGACGGAGACGGACATGGAAGAGTTGTCACCGACGAACAAAGTACGGTTACGCAGGTCCTCCAATTCTATCCATTTCTTGGACTCAAAATCAAACTTGAATACAGCAAAGCCATCCGTCTTATAGTAGTCCTTCCCCGGCACATCGTAATGTAGATATCGAATGACCATCAAAAGCTCTCCCACCGACTCAACCAAGTAAAGTGTCTCGGTACGATCCAGTATATCATTCGCCGGAGGTGAGTAGTCTATTGCTTTTGGAGGATGGGGACCATCAATGTCGCAAAGTACAAGACTTCCATCTCGCCGAAGACCAAAAACTTGGCCATTGCAGCATGTAACTTCACAAACATACTCAGGCCGCGAGGACGAAGCACACAGCATGGTGAGCCAGGCGTTCTCGCGGGGTCTAGCCCCTGCTAATTCACGGAACTCCCCCGAGATTGCTACGACAAGAAAATCATCGCCGCTGCCGCCAAAAGAAGAAGCTGCTTGTTCTTGTCTCTTGATCAATATGGCTCTCTCAATGAAGGAAAATCACATCCAATGTGGAGAGTCTGGACGATGAGGGCACTTTGGTTGGTTCTGGAACATAGGTCGGGGTGGGAGGGTTATGCGATGTCTAGTTAAGGTATTGAGTGGATGGATTTCGAGGTCGAGGCCTAAGGTTAAGATCCAACCATGGGGTGAGTCCCAACAACGTCTTCCGTGAGCCTCCGGTAGATTCAAGTAGTGCTTCCGGTCTTTGTACGAACTGAAGAAACCCCTGCTGCTGCTGCTGATTGTAACATCATCACTCTCACTCTTAGTCAGCATCAATCATGGAGGAGGAGGAGAAAGAGAACCACTTTGGGGGGACCAATGCTCCTTCGGTGCGGCAAATCTCCACGAGCGACACACCGTAGAGAATGCCACGAAATCTTCGATCGCTGTTAGTTCGTTTGCAATCCGTAGGAGGAGATCGTCCTTAAGGATATTCCAAATAGAGGCCATGTCTTGTCAATTCTTAATTTCAATACTAGATAGCTAGCTACCTATAAGAAGCACCAGTTCATCTGGCTTGATCGATCAGTAGTGAACTCCTCTGTAACAACAACAACAACAACAAAATCTCCTCCGACCTTCACAATTGATCATATGGTTTCAACATATTTCACCTTCTTTGAGCTAATCCTCTTCTTCAGCTGACACGATACTAGTAAAACTAACAAAGACGCTTGATCTGAGCAGTCTGGTCAGGAAGGGCTTGTTATGGGGGATCTGGTCGAAATAGGACTCAGTTCATCTCCAAATGTGGTGAGCTGAGCAGTCTAGTCAATAAGCAAATAATTTTGTATACGTTTTGGATTTGGTTTTGAATCGGACATGATTATGTACGCGTGTGTTCATATATATGCTTGCTGCAGGACGTCTTAGCTTGGTTGAAGAACAAGAAAGAGTTTGTTTGCCGGACGAGGTATCGGTCATTCATCCTCTGCGGCAGCATCGGTCAGTTCGTGTTGTTGATCCTTTTCCTATTGCAGTGGTGATTGTGTCTGTCTCTCTGCTGCCACCAATACACGCTCCTCGAATTGCGAGTTAAGATCAAGAAGTTCCATCGCTTCGCCTGCTAACTGTTCGATAAAATGGCTCAATGAGTCTCTTCTTTTGGCTTGATTCTAGTTCTTTCATCCTCAGTCCTGCATCCTTTTCCAAGAATGATCATATAGCATTGTTCCATTTCCTTGCATCCTGCCCTTGGGGTGAAGGGAGACGATGGAAAAAGTTTCAGTCCCATATACCAGTGAATCAGAAAATAGAGTTTACACTCTCTTTGTGGATAACCTACCACATAACATCTATAATGCCTGGCTTAGAAATATTTTTTCAAAGTATAGCTATGTGGTGGATTGCTTCATTCCCAAAAAACAAGGAAGCTGGGAAAAACCAGATATGGCTTTGTTCGCTATCTAATGAAAAGGGAAGCTAACAAAGCAATAGTGATGTTAAATGGTGTATGGCTACTTCATTACCAGCTGTCGATAAACTTTGCATTGTATGGGAATCAAAAGGGTGGCAATCAGAAGGAAAAGAGGCAGAGTAATGGAAAGGATCTAAGTAATGGCAGGAATGATTCTAACTTCCTAAGTGATCACAAAGATAGGAGATCCTACAAACAAGTTGTTCAAGGTTTTGAAAGAATCAATCCCTGCCCAAACTTGGAAACTAAGGTGATTGTTGCTAAAGATGTTAACGAAGAATTGTTCAGAAATTGCTCAATAGGCATAGTAAGTGACATAAACTCAATCCCAGGAATCGAAGAAGCCATGAGGGTGTTTACTTCATCACTATCAAACTGTTAGGAGGCTTGAAGGTTCTCATTCAATTCTCAAGTGCAGAGGATAAATTAGCCATGATCAATGAATCAAAGGATTGGTTATACAACTAGATTTTAGCAGTATATGAATAATCTTATAGAGATTTTAATCATTCAAGAAGAGTTTGGTTAAATGTAGAAGGTATGCCTTTGAACGCATGGAATGATCAAAACTTTAAGAAAATTGGAGAGCTTTGGGGTTCTTCAATCAGTGTTAACGGTTGCACTTCCAACAATTGGAGCTCAAATTTGGAAGGGTTTTGATTGAAACCTGAAATGTTGACATTATCTTAAGGCTATTGTAACCTGCAAGTAGGTAAGTTCTTATACAAAATTAGAGTCTCGGAAGATAACTTTCTAAAACCCTGGATCAGGGGTAGTAACAGCAATGAGGCATATAAAAAAGATGGCTTCACAGATAAAGATTCAGTCTCTTTCACCAATTCAGATAATGTATCAAGAAGGAATATTTTCTCGCCTGAGATTTTTATTCAAAACAAGCATTTGATCCAGGAAGATGAAGAAGCTAGGAATATTATCCTGAGCTCTTAACAGAAGAATGTTGACCTATCACTCTTAAGCCAAGTGGAAGAGTCCATCAAGCAAATCTCATCATCGTCCCCAGCATGCCCCCAGCTCACAAAATTCAAATTTGGCTATAAATGGTATAGTTGGGAATTTGATTCTCACAATAATCCACAGGGAATTATTAATAGCATGGATGCAGAATGTGAGCTCCCAAATGCAGGTAATAGCATCGATGAGCATCTTCTCAACCACATCAAGAGCCCTCAACCATTGGGGAAGGGCTCCAGATCAGCTGCCATTACAACTAATTCTAAGAGTTTTGAGAAGAACCCAGCCTCACATCTCAAGGAAGTCATCACTGAAATTGGTACAAGCAGCAATAAAGGTGTAGGAAAATTGAGGAAAAAGAGGAAGTCTAAAGCATTTGCTGAACTTGGTTACAAGAGATTTGATGCGAGATTCAAGTCAAGATCAAGGGCTGCAAAAAGGAGTGAAGCTATCTTATCATCCCTTTCATCTCTGCCATCTTAGAACATAATCACTGGGAACACTATCATCCTACAGCAACTTGAGGAAAATTTTCTGTCTTAAGCTAAAAACACATTGCAGCTTGGCAAGTCATTGGGAGTAAATTTTGTTGGGAATGAGGATAGTAATTTAAAAGCTCTGATTGGAGCAAAGTGGAGAGACTTGGAAAACTTCTAAAAAACAGAAAAAAGGAAGCACAGGGATTATTTGATGTACTCTGTTTATTATTAAGTAGGGTGATGTGTCCATGAGAATTCTCTCATAGAATGTTAGGGGATTTGGGAGGCCTGAAAAAGAGAATGGTGATTGAAATCTTATTCATACAAGAAACCAAATGGGAAGAGTGCTGCATCAGGAAAGTCTTATATGTCTAGTGCTTGGAGTGATTAGCTGCAGTTGCAACTGGTATTTCTGGTGGTTTGCTGTGTGCATGGAAAGGAAAAAGGGGGGGGTGGGGTCTTTAATGAGGATCTCAAGCTAGGTGAAAGGAAGTGTTATACTGTAGTTACAAGTGGAGTACAAGTGGAGTGAAAAGCTTCAAGAATTTTGTGATCAAAGCTGAATTGTCTGATTTGCCAAAGGAAGGGAGGCTTTCAAGGTGTTTGATGTATGGCTGAACCAAGGACCTTCAACGATGTGGCTTTGTCTTCCTGGGAATCTCAAGTTGGGATTGGCTGGGGAGGTTTATACTACTAATGAAGCTACAACTCTCAAAGAAGATCATCTCGGTGTGGAAAGAAAAGTAGGTGTATGAATGATTTCTGCATCTTGACAGCCTTCTGGATTACCGCACGGATTTCATTAGGCAGGTGTTTGTTGTTGATCTAGTTGCTAATCCTTGTAGTTGGCACCTTGCCAATATTGCTTTTCTTTCCTATTGTGTTTTGGCTATTGAGTCCTTTTCTGCTTAGTCAGTCTTGGACTCTTGGTCTCGCCCTTTCCACATGTAATCCTCTTCTTCAAAGAATTTGCGGTTCCAAAAAAAAACTGATCATATGGAATTCTTGATCCAGCCTTAGAGTTAGTTGGTTTTTATAAAGCACCACGATATGGAACAGCTAGGGTTTTATGCAATTTCGAGTCCAACTTGGAGTCAGATTTCATTTTCTTCTCTTTCCTTTCTTTTATGGCCATAATATCGGAATCACTACTGCTACGAATTATTTTCCAACCATGCCTGCCAGTGCCACGGTTTATACAATAAAAACAGATTATATATATATGATCCCGTTTGACTTAGCCCTAGAACTGTGCAAGATTATATGATCCCACTATAAATCTTTGGACTTTTTATCCTACCCAACTATAAATACAAACCATAGCTAATAAAACATGGACGGTAAAAAAACAATACGTAATACGTACTGATTTAATATGATTTTTTTTTAAAATACGGTAATAAAATTTGGCATAAAAATATGAGAACATAAAAAAAAAAACGAATATATAATTATCTGGATATTATACGAAAATTAGTTAAAAAGTCGAGACAAAAAATACGATAACATTTATAAGTAATTTCTTTTTATATATGATAGTATATAGTATTTTTGTCTCGTACATATTATTTTTTTAAATATATTACTAACAAATAGTTAAATTACTAACAAATAGTATGTAGTAGTTTTGTCTCATAGATATTATTTTTTAAAATATATTACGAACAAACAGTTAAATTACTAACAAATAATATATAGTATTTTTGTCTCATATATATTATTTTTTTTAAAATATATTACTAACAAACAGTTAAATTAAAATGGCACATAAATAAATTTTATTATTTCAATACTTGATATAAGAATAGGTTAATTTGTCAATTTTATTATGTAATTTAATATATTGAGTATTGATGAGAAGCTATATAAAAATATGTTTTATTATTTAAATATATCTAGTATTAGAAAAGTATCCCAAAAATATATGACACGATACTAGTAAAGATACACATCATAAGTTGTACAAGCATTTTTTTTATAATTGATAAAGTTAAATAAGTTTAATGGTTAATAATTTTACGATTATAATTATATATGAAGTCTAGAATTAATAATATGCTAAAATTATATTAAATTATATCTAGTTTTTAATCAAGTTTTTTTCAAAAGTATAATACGTAAAACGTTTAATTCGTGTACTACATGATCCAACTTAAAAAAATATGTATTTTTCATTAGATTTAAGATCTTGACGAAGAATGAAAGATTTTTTTTATTTATATATGTATCCGTATATTATACGTTAATAGTACGTATATTTACTGGCAGGTACAACCTTTTATTTTCCTTGCTGAGGTTTTAAGAAGTACAATTGAGGGCAGCTCTGAAGTCTCCATTGTACGTCTCGGTATGCATTTGTTACGATTGAAGTCAAGTCACCCCTTCTCTGTATAATAAGGCTCATGATTCTCTATATAATAAGGCTCATGGTCATGATTCTTATATTATTTGCCTCTCCTATTATATGATACCAGCCGTGACCCCGTGGAATACACCGAATTTGTTACAACACATTGAGAAATTTCTTGCCAAAAGTAAACCCATTCAGAAATTTAAGGTAGAACCCTGCAAAAGTTGTTAAGTATTCTTGCCACCCATAAATAATATTGAATAGTAATTATTGTCAAAAACTTGTTTTCTTTAAAAAGAGCCATGGATTGCTGATCAAATTAGATCTTGTCCAATTGGTCACTACCTCGTTTTGTTTTTTTTGGTAAAAAGTAAACATCAATGTAATAAAAAAATTTCTCTTACAATTTGAAACCATCATCAGTGCCATAAAATTGCAATCCATTTATTCATATTAGGAAGTACAAACTCATGTTATTCATCTACTTTGTGGTGAAACTGCATTCCGATCAATAAAAGAAAGATCATTCTCCTTTATAAGGTCAAGTGAAAATATTCACACACATTAATGTATATTAAATTAAAAAAGATAAATCTAAATTGAGTACAAAAAAATACAAAAGATATGCTTTAAGGTCTTATTCTCCTTAAATATGCTAACCCATAAGATCAAAATAAAATGAAATAAAAAATAAATAAAATATATGATAAATAAAACAAATGCTAAATGAAATAAAAATTGTCTTCTCAAGTAAGAAGACGAAGCTTTAATTAGTCTCTAAGATTTCTAGCGTCACAATCATCCATATGCATCATCTTCCATAGCCACCTCAAACCCAATTGACAATTATTACTGAACCTCTTTCATCTGGTGAACTTGTGTTAGCTTTTATAGGTAAAGCTGCTAAGATAATAGATAACAACTAAAATTTGAACAGAAATTTGTGATTGGATTTCTTCTAACTTGAATTTAAATCGATATATTTGAATGTATTTGGTCTGATATGTTTAGTTAGTAGAGTTTTGTTTTGATAAGTAACTTATTTAGTTTTTTTTTATGGTATTTTCAGTACTTTGTCATTTGAAGATAAGATGTTCTAGATTATGAAAGAGTTAGCAACTAAAATTTAAATGTTTTAGTCTTTGAGTGGTAGAGTTCTATTTTGATAAGTAACTTTTTTTTTTTTTTTTGTTGATATTCTCGTACTTGTTATTTAGAGATAAGGTATTTTAAATTTGGATAGAGTTAGTTACTTTAAATTTTAATTGATCAATCAGTTAAATTTTAAATATATATTATAGTGACAAGAAATTTTAAATTTTAATTGAATTCTAAAAGTGTAGATAAATATAACGTTAGAGTCCAATTGACAAATAACTTTTGATATTGTAATGATAAAATATTATGAATTAGTATACTTGTTAGTTATTTTAAAGTTGACCTTAAAATGTGATGTGCTATTAATTAGAATTTAAAATTTTGAAAATTTGAGAAAAATGTATTAAAAGTTTTGAGCTAAAAAATTCAACAACGTTTTACTATCTATAATAGTACATATTGGATTTAATATTGATTTGAGATGCATCCTATTATATATGCAAATATAGTTGAACACCCTATTAATATTGATTTTAATGTAAATGTAAAAGATGTATCCTATTATATATGCAAATGTAGTTGAACATTTCCTAAGCTTTCTAAAATTCAATCCTAATTTCTCAAAAATCCTAAAAACCTAGTGCCATGTGACAAAACTCTCCCCCTGTACCCTCTCCTATTGACTCCTCTCCTTCTTCCTCTCTTTAAAAAATAAAATAGGTCATTTTTAAAAAAAGAAAGAAATTCCCATTACTAAAATCTCTCCAAATTCTAAAATTTTGAAAACCTAAACAATCTAAAATTTTTAAAGTCTCTCTAAACCCTAAAATCTCTCACTAACTAATTTCAAAAAAACTTCCCCAAAAAGTAAGGATTCCTTATTCTCTTCCGTCTTTCTTGCTAGATTGCTCCCAAAATCCTCTCACGATTCACCCTCACCGCCTTTAATCCCCACCCTCTCTCTTGTCTCGATGGCCCTCCCCTCTCTATTAAATCTTTATCATCACGAGTAGCTATATTTCTAATGGTTTTTTTTTGGTTCCTCCACCAATGCACAACCTATACTGCTGATTCGATAATGAATACTGCTCAGTTCTAAGCTCCTCCAGTGCATATGTAATCATTCCACGACAGATTTGGATTATGATTTTAAGTCGTACTCAGTGGGGTTTGGAACGGATTCATGGGAGAATGGATGTTGTTGTTGCAGGCAGCAGCAATGAGAGCGCAGTGGATTTGGAAATTGGAAGAGGGAAGAGGAGGACGGTAGCCTCTGCACAGTTTCTCCCATTGGGGTGTGAGTTTTACAATACGGTATGGTTTGTAGAATCCGGATGTTTGAACCACAGAATGTTACAAATAATATAATTTGGTATCTTCTTTGTTATGTATATATCTACAATATGTTTTGGAAGCATTGTTTTTTGCAGATGCATTTTTTTTTTTTGTGTAGAATAGATATGATCTAAATATTTTTTCTAAATTTTTGGGAGGAAAAAGAGTAAACTTCAGCTTTGGTAGCTACGGATACCAGTTCGGTGAGTAAAATAGAAGACGCAGGTGTGGATTTTTGGTTGGTTGGATGTTGTGGAAGGGGATTAGCAGCAGCATCGTCATCATCACCAACACACGCTGCAGTAGCAGCAAGGCACACGAGATGTGATCGCTACCTACAGTATTGGAAAATGGTGTGAGATAATGATAAGAGTACTGCGTATGTCATGTGTTTTAATGAGTCTGCCAAAGCCGCTTGGATGTTGTCTCATGCATTTCTACCAACTTTCTGGGATATGATGGAGGTGGCTCTTGGGTTTAGGTGCTGATCTTAGTAATTCGTTGTCCTTTGATTTGTTTCTGTTGTGAAAACCTCTGTTTGTTTGATAGGAAAATCGAGAAAATCAAAGAATGTAAAACTTTTAGATATTTTAATGGATATTATTTAGTGTGGAGATCGAGTTTGCTTTCTGGGAATTTTTTATTTTCTGTTTTGTCTTTTTGTTAGATTTACCGCCCCTTTGATTCCATTTATTCTTCAGATTATCTTGAGATTAAACTTCGATTACGGTCCCTTTTTCCCCGTATTAGTCATTCCTAAAGAGCTAACAAATCTATTTATACTATATATTATAAGAAGTCTTGGAGATTGATAGACTCAATGCAATTTTTTTATTTTTTTAAATTTTTAAATAACTAGTTTTACATGTGTCAAGATAGTATTGGTTGAACTATAAATTATAGAAATTTTTAATTTCTAAAAATAGTTAGTAAATCTTTTCTAAAACTTAGGTAATCTTATGTTATTTTGAAAAATTTTACCTATCTTTTATAATTTTAAAAAGTTTTCTCTTTTTTTTTTTAAAAAAAAAACTGATAATTGTTATTTTAAATTTCATTAAATTCCTCTCTTATAATTTTAGAAAGCTCCTTTTAAATTTAACAAATAACATTATGATTATTATTTTCAATTTCTCCTATTATAATTTTGGAAAGTTCTTGTTTAGATTTAAAACTTTAGAATTTTCTATTCGAAACTCTTTAACTTGTATTTTCAAAAAGACAAATACAAATAAATCTATAGAATTTGTTATTGCAATTTGCTATGAGACCATTGAAGTTGAAACATTTAACTCTTTTTCTAAATTTTTAAATTTTATGTCTTTATTTCAAAATGTCCAATCTTGTGGCTTCAATAATTATTTAAAAAAGTAATGTAGAAATGAAATAAATAATCTCTAAAATTTCATTCTTCAATCTTAATTTCTTAAAAATATCATAACCACCAATCTATTTTATATATTATACCACTCGGTTATGATATTTTTAAAGCTAAAATCTTAATCCAACTTTCCAACTATATTGGCCTCACATTGTATTCCTTTTTGTTTTGAGACTTAATCAATACGATAAGTTTATTAAATTTTCCTCAAATATGCTCATTCACAAAAAAAAAAAAAAAAATAGTGAAAATAAATTTTTTTTTTTAATTTCTATCATAGGAAGTACACATGTCACAAAATTATTAATCATGTATAATTAATTCTCTTATTATTGATAAATTTGTCATTTGTTTATAAATACTCATCAATCGCATCTCTTTAAATATGATTAAAAGTAATAAAAAAATAAATTAAAATTTTGGCAAGCTCCAATGAAACTTGATGTATTATATAAATTTTTTCTCAATTAAAGTATAATTTATATATTTTTAATTATTTAATAGTGATTGAGTTATATAACCTCAATAATCAAAATGAACCATAGAGAAATTTTCTAATTCTACCTTTGTTCATATGAAAGGACTTATAATTTTTTTTTTCTTTTTTTTATAATTTTAGTACCTTTAGAATATTCTATTTTAAAAAACACTTAATCAAAATAGAACAAAACTTTGAAGTATACTATAAATAATAAAGAAATAACAAGTATTTCAAGTATTTTAATTGTTTAAGTCTAATGTAATTTGATATTTTTTGGTAAGCTTGGCGGTGAATGTTACAACTATTTTAAGAAGATTTTTTAAGATATAGATGCATAGATTTGGATAAATTTTTAACTTTAAGTAATAAGTAAAATTTATTGTTTATTAAAACTCATATTAATCATATAAAGTTTAATTACATAATATCAATTCTTTATTTTTAATTAAAAAATTATTATCTACATTCTGTGCATAGCACGGGTTTACTGCTAGTACTATACTACATGCAAATGTAATGGGAGGCTAACAAGCCTCCAAAAATTAATCTCTATTGTTCTAAAAATCCTAATTTTCTAAGAAGCCACGTGATACACTTAGCTCATTCAACCAATTAGGCTTCTCTCTCCTCTTTTATAAAGGAAAGCAAAATAAAATAAAAAAATAATTAAACATAAAATTAATTTTACAAAATAATTAAAAGAGTCAAATTTATTGACATAAAGGTTGATTTCCATATCAATTTTGATGATTACAAAATCATATCATTGGTATTTTGATGATTTACTTTAAGTGTGCAACGTGTTGCCTCTTTATTAACAAAAAGTAAAGTATTTCATCTCAAAGAGATTGAATGTTGTAATAAGAGCAAAGTCAAATTTGAAGACAATATTGTCAACAACACTGAGAGTGTTGACACCCTGAACCTTTATGAAAAACCTCTCTTGAAAATCTGGAAGTTATTATCAACACTCTGTTTAATTGCTGACACATGACTCAAGATTCATGGAAGAAGTTTACAAAATCTTATAAACACCTCATTCAGATGGACAATACTTTATTAGTGAAGATACTCAAGCCTCAATGTTTAAAAGTCAACTACTGATTATCAACATCATGATAGATTATGTAAACACCCTATTTTTGCTCACTCGGCAATCTCTGGCTCGACTGGACTCACTTTCAAGTATCATAACACATTCAAACCCAAACCAACCTTCCAAACTCCGGTCCAGTCAACCAATCGTTTCTCAGGCCCATCGAGCCCACTTGAAGCGAAATGATCAAAATGCCCATGAGGCATCATTCTAGTCCAATTCAATTTGACATGCTCTTCGAGAAGGTACCTAAGTTCTCAGAATAATAAGTCTACCCCTTTCAAGATTGTCCCAGACATCTGGCATGCTTAGAGTGCCATTCCAGTCAATTTCGGACCTATTTTGGTGACTCTAGGTCAAAATGACCATTTTATCCTTAGGCACCCTAATTGCCCTCGTCAACCATGCCGGCTCTAGGTATCAAACCCGTAACCCATTGGGACACTCTTGGTAGTTTTCCTAACCTTCGAATCTTATCCCAGTCGACTCCATACCAATTTCGATGTTTCTCGATTCAAATGACTATTTTGCCCCTAATAGGCCGGTCATCTTTTTCAACCACACCGGCTTTGGGTATCAAACTGGTAAATCCTCGGAGCACTCCTACAAGTATCCCCAATCTCCAAATGCCATCCTGGTCAATTCTGGGCCCATGCCAATATTTTTCGATTCAAATGATTATTTTACCCCCAGTGGACCAGTCATCTTTTTCAGCCATTCTAACTCTGAGTATCAAATTGGCAACCCCTGAGGCGCTCCGTGGTGCCTTTATCTCTTTTCCAACTGGGCCCTGCAGACCGATAGCTTCCCAAATCAAACTGTTTTCACTCACAGTAAAGCCAGGCCAAAAAATGGCTTGTAACCACAAGGAGTAGCACCTATATCTTTTGCCTTACGGTCCAAGTCGAATCAAATCTTTAGAATAATTGCCATACTAAGATGGCACCACTCCTAGTGGCACCTGGCCAAAAATTGGCTAGAAGTGGTGCACCTTCCTCAACTTTTGCCTGTAAATATAGACCACCCCCCAACATATTCCAGGTTGAAAAAACTCATAGCAAAGCTCTGCCCAACTCTCTGCAGCCCTTGAAGTCCTTCAAAAATCCTAATTCTCTCAAGCCTTAGCCCCTTCTAGCCTTAAACACTAAAACCCTAGCTTCTTCACTTCATTGAAGATCAAGTCCCACGCATAGAAGCTTTTGAAGGCTACTACAAGGTTCAAGCAAGTCCTCTATTGAAGCATCCAAGCTAACAAGAAGACAATATAGGGTTTCTTTTAAAGTTTATGCTCTTTCCCTCTCTCTCTTTTCCCTCTTAATCCGCTTGGGTTATTCTCTCTTTTAATCCCTATATTCTACCCCCTCTTCTTACATGTTTGAAACAAAAGGAACTTGAGTCTATACCTAGGGGAAGCTTTGGGGAGATTAGTGTGTTAGGGATCTTCCTTTACCCTAACCAATTATGGTATGGTCTTAAAGCCCCTTGCAATGTGGTAAAACCTTCAACCTTGTATGTTAACAACCCCTATGCATTATACTTGTCATGTTCAGACATTGTTCTTATTTTCAAACTCACAACCCTAGGGTAATTCTAACCTCCTTATGGTTGGGGTTTCCCTAGAAAGTGACATATTCAAAATGACCACCAAGGTCCACATTGGGGTTTTAAACCCTAACTTGTTTTTAACATCACAATCCTAGAGTGATTTTAGCTTTTCCATAGTTAGAGTTGCTTTAGGAAAGTGGCATATTCAAAGAGGCCTTCAAATGCCACATTAGGGTTTCAAGCCCTACAACACCTCTTACAAAATCTAGTTTTTAAACTTCTTTAAATTCCACATTCAAAGGCTTTTTCCCAAAATTGGTCCAATAGTTGTCTCCTTGAAGCTCTAGAAATTCATGTCCTAGAAAGTCCCATCTTGACCCCTTAAAACTTCATTCTTGCATCATTGCATCAAAATAGTTTTTCAAAACCTTGTTACATCATGTTTTTAAAAAAAACGCATAACTCTCTTGAGGTGGTTCCAAACCGATGTCAAATAAAATTATAACTTTTCAAACCAAAAGATTTCTCATAAAATCATACCTTTTTCTAATCAAATCTTTCCTATTTCAATTCAAATAAAATCTTTCATTCTAGAAACCAATTCATATCTTCTATTTTTGAAAATTAAATAAAATCTTTTATTCTTGTAAATAAAATTCAATCTTTTATTTTTGGAAACAAAATCAAATCTTCTACTTTTGGAAACAAACTTAAAACTTTCTTAAAATGAAACTTTTCTTTTTCAAAACTTTCATTTTTTAAAACTTTTCAAAAGTAAAACTTTCCTTTTTCGACTAAAAGTCTTACATTTCCATATTGCATCAAATCAAATCTTTTCCATTTCAAAATCCTTCTTAAACCCTAGGTTACTTGCATTCCAAGTCACTTCCAACCCTAGGTTATCTAACCTTAGATCAATCTAACCGTAGGTTACTTTAACTCTAGTTTGCCCAACCAAGATTAGGAGGCTTCAAGATTGTAACTCTAGGACCCTTTTCAAAAACTCTAACTCCAACCCAGAAATGTTTTAAAAGGCTCTTTCAAAACTTGTCTCAATTCAAAATAGTTAGACACTTACCATTTTTCAAAAACTATTTCTAGAATGATTTCAAAAACTCGCAGCCCTAAGACAATCCTAACCTTTTCTTGGTTAGGGTTTTCTAAAGAAAGTGATACATCAAATGAAACCTATAAGGTTCATATTAGGGTTTCAAACCCTAAATGTTTTACAAAATCTTTTTCAAAAACTATTTTCAAACATCACACTCTTGATGCAATCCTAAACCTTCCTATGATTAGAGTTGCTTAAGGTAAAGTGAGATATTCAAACCTTAAGGGAAATTCTAGTCCCTTTTTCTAAACTGTTTTTCGAAACTCATTGCCTTAAAGGAGCTTAGTTCTCAATTAACTAATCTCTCAAAGGCAATAAAGCATCAAAATATCTTTGTTAAGGTACATAAAAACTATTTTAAAAAATCTTTGCAAGACAAGTCCACAAGAGCTTTTACAAATCAAAACCCCACCTTCATAAACTTTCAAGCTCTGTTTCTATAAACACTCCAACATCTTGTTTCAAATCAAAGCTCTCTTGAGTTCACGTTTCAAAACATCCCAAGGCTCCCACGAGTCTCTTTTCAATCGGACTCTTGTCCGAACTATACGTAAGCAACCTTCATAGGTGCAATAATAGCCCCTTTTCAAAATCAAATACCCCCTTTCAAAATCCAAACCCAAGTCTCTTTCAAACTCTTTTTCAAATTGCATAATGCACTCATTCATCCTAATAGTAATGACAAATCCTTTTTCAAAATCTTTTTAAAGTAGACATAAGTGGACAATTAGGAATTGAAAATTCGAGTGAGTGAAACCTAGTGTGAATAGACATGTAGGTACTGCAAATGAGAGTAGGGCGATAGTCTTCGGTCATCTTCCCTACACGTACCCAACCTCTGAACCATAGATTTCTATTTCAAAGATTAAAACGGAGTCATATTCTAAAAGGGCTTAAATATTCTTCGAAGGTTGCCAACCAACCTGTTTTCCCAAAAACCCTCTCTTAAAAATTTTTTCCAAAACCTTTTCAAAAGAAACCCTAAGTTTAGTCTTCGGGCTTTACTTAATTTTAGGTAACCTAGCACACCTTTATCAAAGTTAGGTGGCGACACTAAACATTTTTCAAAAAGCCCTTAATCAAATTAGTTCTAAGTTCAAACCCCGTCAAACTCGTCCCTCTTGGGAGGGCGAGTTCCAATAACAAGCATCATGTTTGGCCCAAGTCGAGACCTAGACTCAAGGCCGAAAAACCGAGACGCAAGAGATTGGTTGACAAGTTCCCAAGTCTCAAAGAAAGAAGAGCTAGTCTCTACATTGTTAACACTTTTTCAACATAGTTGACACCCTTGAAGAAGGATGGAGTTCAAGAAACTGCCTCAACGTATGGTCAACACCATACATACATTACCAGCACCTGGAAGGAAGCAAGCTAGTCAAAAGTAATCCATTGAGATGGTCAAAAATCATTGAAAATGATTAACAATGTTGAAGAAATACAAAGCTAAAAATTTTCAATCAAATTGCTAACTCCTTCAAGTGGTGGTCGACAATACGAAGTCAGTAGCCTGTCAAGGATAATGATTTTAGAAGATTGTCAACACCATGATATTGTTGTTGACACCTTCGGTAAATAGACAAAGAAACAAGGAACCAAGATGGTTGACATAAATAAAGCTAATTCTGACAATCTCGGCTCCAACAGTAAAAAAATTTAAACGTTCTGACTTGACTGCTTGCGCAATTAATGCACTCCCACCATCTCTAACGGTTGAATCTTGTGAGGAACTATATATAACACTCCTAGCTCATTTATTATATTGTGAAAAAGATCTTAAAGTTCAAAAAGCCAAAAGAACAAAACATTCTTATCTGCTCTGTTTTTCTAATTTGTCCAAACTGAGGATTATGAGCCTTTACTTGTATTTATTTCACTTGGAGAGTGATTCCTTTGTAACTCCTTTTCTCATTGATACTTGTAAAAGGTTGTGTATACCTTTGTTGTAAGAGTGTAGCTTGAGAGCTCACTTGCAAGATCAGGAAAGCTTAAGTCAAGTTTCTCGGTGGTTAAGCATTTGGTGTAAACTCTTGTAAGAGTGAGCTGGGTGTTGATCCAAGGGGTGATCTCCATAGTTGGTAATTAATTTTGATGATCACAAAACATAATCATTATGATCTAATGTGTCTAACTTAAGTGTGCAGCTTAGTTTCATTAAAAGTGATTTAGATTTATGGGTTATCATGAACTGTGGAGTACCATAGACAATCTTGTTAGCACCTCATAAGAGTGCCAACACCTTAAAGGGCATATGAGTAGTTTGTGAGAGATTAAGCCAATTCTGTTAGTATCAGAGTCTCAATCAAATTGATGACATCTGCAAAGGAAGAAATAAGATTTGGATATGAAAATGGTTAACAACATTCATAACTTATTCACTCACAATGAAGACCTTCGATCCTCATATTAGTTCCACTAAAAGAAGTATACAGCTTGAACATGCCATCCTTAAAATCATTGTGAAAGAAGCTCAAAAGAGAAATTTATCGAGATTGATAACAATGCAGAAGATTGGTAATACCTAATAGAGAGAAAAGGCTTCACCGCATAAGCAGACTGTTGACTTCAAATGGCTTGATGAACTAAGAACTACAAAATGATAAAATGTAATTAAGAAGTTTACAAAGCCTTCAAGAGAATCAGTAGAGCCCAGACCTGTTCACACCATCGAAGACTGATTGACAAAGGGGATAGGTTAAGATATGTGGAAAGCACAACAACTGCAGTAGAAAACCAGATTGCTGACACTAACCAAGATTGCTGACAATCTTGATAAAAAGGCAAATGACAGAAGAAACAAGGAGACAAATTGACAACACAAATCAAAGATTGTTGACGACCATGTGGAAGAACAAACTATAAAAGAAGCAGAGATAAAGGTTGGAAGCATGAAGTGAAGTTCATTAACAACATCGTTAAAGAGCAACGTAAAATGCAGTGACAAGCCAAGATTGGTGACACTAGAAAAACGATTGCTCACAATCTTCAAAATCGGGACCCAGATTGGCAACACTAGTAGAAGATTGTTGACAATCTCAGTAGGCAACAGGAATTCAAAAATTCACTCCAACGATCAGATTTTTCAAAACTGTCTTAGCCGTTTGCACATTTAATGCACCTCCAATAGCTCTAACGGCCATTTCTTATGAGAGACTATAAATATATGAGTTCAAACTCATTTATGAAAAAGAGACAAGGATCTTAAAGTGCAAAATTCCAAAAGCCCTAAATCTTCTTCATTCTCTGCAATTGTCATTACCTGAGAGGAATTATTGAGCTGTAACTTGCATTATCTTCATTTCTAAGAGTGACTCTGATTATATTGTAAACTCTTTACTTCTGAAATGGTTGTTGTGAATCCCGAGAGCTTGAGTGTAGCTTGATAACACTCTTGTAAAATCGAGAGCTTGGTTTAAAGCTTCTCGACTGTAAGGATTTGGTGTAAATCCTTGGATGTAATAGTGAGCTGGGCACTTAAAGAAACTAGCAGCTATGTAAAGAGAAGATTACATAGCGGAACACCCTCGAGGGGATCGAGGAAGAGAGAACGTAAGTAAGGATTGAGTCGAACCTCTGTAAATCTCTTATTCTCTGCTTACTATTGGCTGCGTGTGTGTGAGTGTTGGCTACTGAATGATTGCGCATGTTATCTTTACTTGTCAGCAATCTTAGTTCATATTTGCATCACCTATTATTTGTCATTATTTAAACAAGGAATGATTTTGATTTACCAAAAAATCCTGCAATTTTTAAAGGTCCTAATTCACCCCTGCTCTCGGGACTATCTTTGACCCAACAATTGGTATCAAAGCCTGGCACTCACATATATAGGTTTTACATCCTTGAGTAAGATCCATGGCCAACATAGCTAGAACATCTTTAGCAGAAGGTTAGTCCACAAACAGGCCTCCCTTGTTTAATGGCACGAACTATAATTACTGAAAAAATAAAATGAAAATCTATATTCAATCTGTGGATTATGAACTATGGAGAGTCATTATGAATAGACCTAAAATTCCCACTAAAAGAATTGAATCTAGTGAAGTGGCCAAACCTGAAGATGAATGGGATGCTAATGACTTTAGAATTATGCAAACTAATGCAAAGGCTATGAATGTATTATATTGTGCACTTGATCCTATTGAATTTAATAGAATCTCAACATGTGACACTGCTAAAGAGATTTGGGACAAGTTAAAGGTTACTCATGAAGGAACAAATCAGGTAAAAGAATTTAAAATTAATCTTCTTGTGCACAACTATGAGATGTTTAATATGAAATCTGAAGAATCAATTACTGAAATGTTTACCTGATTTATTGACATTATAAATGGATTGAAATCCCAAAGAAAGATTTATTCTAACAGTGAACATGTAAGAAAGATACTTAAATCCCTGCCCAGGAGTTGGGAAGCTAAAGTGACAGCAATAGAGGAGGCTAAAAATCTGAATACCTTGCCTCTAGAAGAACTGTTGGGTTCACTTATGACCTATGAGCTAACTCAAAGACAAAACACAATAGATGATGATGAGAAGAAGAAGAAAATAGTTGCCTTCAAATTTGCCTCGAATGAACTAGACAGTGATGAAGAAAAGGATGAGAATTTAACTCTCATTACCAAAAAGTTTAAGAGGTTCATGAGAAAGAAATGGAGGAAAGACAAAAGGTTTGAAGCTAAAGGAGACTCAAGCAAAGGAGATGCTACTATAATATGTTTTGAATGCAAGAAATTGGGACATATCAAGTCTGAATGTCTTCAGCTCAAGAAGAGATGAAAAAGAAGCAAGGAAGCTACAGCAATGGCAGCAACCTTGAGTGGCAGTGAAGAATCAAGCTCAGATGATGATTTTGACACAGAAGAGGTAGTAAACCTTTGTCTGATGGCACAAGAAGAAAATGAAAATGACGTATCTACTTCTGACTTTACTCTACATGAACTTCAAGATATTTTTCACGATTTAATGGATGAATTAGAAAAATTGGGAGCCAAAAACTATTTTCTAAAGAAAATGATTTCTACCTTGACTAAAGAAAATGAAACTTTGGTTTCTGAGGATAACTCTTTGACAAAGAAAAATAGAGATTTGGAAAACTCTCTTGAAAAGTTTGTAAAAGGGAGAGAAAATCTTGACTCAATCCTAGCAAATCATAAATGCACCTTTGATAGAGGAGGAATTGGTTACAATCTGTTTATTAAAAAGAAGTCATAAAAGAATTTTTTTTCCCAACCAAATGTCTTTAAAAACAGATGTTTTATTGTAAAAAAATTTAGTCACTGTGTTAGCCAGTGTTGGTTAAGGAGAACTTCCTTAAGTAATAACAAGATGAAATGGATACCAAAGAAGATTGTTGACACTAACTCTACTGGACCCAAATGAAATGGGTACCAAAAATTAGAACTTAAAATATGTTCTGTGCAGGTTTGCTTTAAGATCTCATCTGAAGAAAGAAGTGTGGTATTTGGACAGTGGCTGTTCAAGCCACTTGACAGGGGATGAAAGTCATTTCTCTTCTCTCACACCCAAAGATGGAGGAATGGTAACCTTTGGTGACAACAACAAGGGTAAAATTATTGGGATTGGCAGCATTGGTAAGAAATCCTTAACTATAATTGAAAATGTCCTTCTGGTTAAGGGTCTTAAACACAACTTACTGAGCATCAGTCAATGGTGTGACAAAGGTTTTAAGGTAATTTTTGAATATTCAAAATGTTATGTGGTAAATGTTCTTGATGGCTATACTGCTTTAACAGGAAAGAGACAGGGCAACATATATGTTTTTAATCTGAATGATCTGCCTGCATCCACTTTGAAATGTCTATCTGCTATAAATAAACCTGAGGCATGGTTATGGCATAGAAGGTTAGAACACACTAGTATGAGCACAATATCTAAAGCTGCAAACCATAATATGGTGGTAGGTCTACCTAAAATTAAGTTTGAAAAAGATAAAGTGTGTGATGCATGTCAAAAGGGTCAGCAGATCAGAAAATCTTTCAAATCAAAAACAAAAATTTCAACTACAAGGCTTCTTCAATTGCTACATATAGACTTATTTGGACCTACCAGAACACTTAGTCTTGGGGAAAAACAATGTACTTTTGTAATTATGGATGATTATTTTAGATTTACTTGGACTTACTTTCTTGCTTACAAAGATGAAACTATATCTATGTTTATCAAATTTTGCAAAAAAGTTCAAAATGAAAAGGGTTTTACCATATATGCTATCAGAATAGACCATGGAGGAGAATTTGATTGCTCCCCATTTGAAACCTTCTGTGATGAAAATGGTTTTGAGCATAATTTTTCTACTTCTAGAACTCCTCAACAAAATGATGTTGTTGAAAGGAAAAACTAGAATTTAGAAGAAATGGCAAGAACCATGCTTTATGAGAATGCTCTACCTAAATACTTTTGGATTGAGGCAGTGAATACTGCCTGCTATGTTCTAAACAGAATTCTTGTTAGAAGATACATGAAAAAGACATCTTATGAGCTTTGGAAAGGGGGAAAGCGAAATATTTCTTATTTCCATGTTTTCGGTTGCAAATGTTTTGTTATGAATAATAACAAAGATAATCTAAGAAAATTTGATGCTAAGTCTGATGAAAGAATTTTTCTTGGTTATTCTATGCATAGTAAAGCTTTTAGAGTTTTCAATAAAAGAACTCTGGTAGTTGAAAAATCCATTCATGTTACATTTGATGAAACTAACTCTCCTGCAAGTAGAAATGATGAAGCAGATGAACCAGGTCCTAGTGCCAGCAATATAAATGAAGTGCCAACACCTGGAGCAACATTACCAGTAAAAATTAAAGAAGCAAAATTAAAAGGAAAAGAACCAAGACCAACCATATCTCAGCTGTGAATAGAGGTGAATGAGGGGTTACCAAAAGAATGAAAATTTGTACAAAACCACTCTTAAGATCAAATTCTTGGTGATCCATCAAAAGGAGTAAGAACCATATCTTCCATCAGAAATCTGTGTGCACAGTTGAAAGGGATGGATACTGGATTAATGCTATGCAAGAAGAACTAAATTAGTTCAAAAGAAGCAAAGTATGGAACCTAGTGCCTAGACCTGAAGGATATCCAATTGTAGGCACCAAATGGGTTTTCAGAAACAAGGTGGATGAAGTTGGGACTGTCATCAGAAATAAAGAAAGCAATTGAAACATGGAATCTTCATAAGTCAGTCCAAATACATCAAGGATCTGCTCAAAAGATTTAATTTAGAAGAGCTAAAACAAATTGGTACACCAATGAATGTGTCAACCAAATTGGAGGCAGATGATACAGATAAGTCTGTTGATACAAAACTATTTAGAAGCATGATAGGATATTTGCTATACTTAACTGCAAGTAGACCTAACATCATGTTTAGTGTGTGTATATGTGCTAGATTTCAAGTTAATCCTAAGGAGTCACACCTCACTGCTGTAAAAAGAATTTTTAGATACCTAAAATAGACCTGTAATCTTGGTATATGGTACCCATGTGGTACATCATTTGAACTTGTTGGATATATTGATGCAGATTATACTGAAAGTGGAACTGATCAAAAAATCACCAGTGGTGTATGTCAATTTCTTGGAAACATGATTGTGTCATGGTTTAGTAAGAAACAAAATTTTGTGGCCCTCTCAACTACAGAAGTTGAGTATATATTTGCTGGTAGTTGTTGTGCACAGGTTCTGTGGATTAAACACCAACTCGAAGACTATGGACTTACCTATGACCATATTCCTATCAGATGTGATAACACCAATGCAATAAATCTGACCAAGAACCCTATTCAACACTCCAGAACCAAGCATATTGAGATTAGGCACCATTTTATTAGAGATCATACACAAAAAGGTGAAGTCAATATGAAGTTCATTAACACTGACCATCAGTTGGCTGATATTTTTACCAAATCTCTAAATGAAGATAGATTTTGCATGATTCGAAAAGAACTTGGTATGTGTAATCCTGTTTGATAAATGTTATGTGCTATTATTTATTTCTCTTATATGGATTTCATTCACAATATGAATCATCTTGATTTGAATGTTGTTTGAGGATGCATAAGTGTAGCAAATATTGGCTGGTGCCATCAATCACTGATTTTATGTTGAAAATTTTATATGATCACTACACATTGGCAGCACCTGTAAAAAGTGACAGCACTTCTGCATATTTAAAATTGTCCTATCTCCACTTATAAATACTTAAAACCCTAGATTGCCAACCCACTTCGACATTTCAGTTTAACCTGTTTTAAAGATAACCGTTCCCTCCACTTTTCAAATCCTCAAAACCACCTTCCCGTACTTCGATCCAAACCTCATTCCAACTGAAATTCCTCAAGAAGCATTTGTAGCAGTAGAAATCGAAGGAATGGCAGTGATTTCTCAGGATCCAAACACTGAACAAACGGTAACTGCTCCTCTCACTGCTGATCAAGGAACGAAGAGGAAAATCAGAAAAGAAAAGGGATAATCGAGTAAAATAAGAGAAGTATCGAAGAAATGAAGAAGAGCTAACAAGCGAAAGGCTGTGGAAGAAGAAGTATCAGACCCTGATGTTTTGAAAAATGATCCCCATTTTAATCGGGTTTCACTAAAAGAAGGTATGAAACTTCTTTTTGTACCAAAAAAGTCATAAAAAGTAGATTTGTTGATTTCAACTTCTTTAAGGGGATAGGGATTAATTTTAAAGAGAAACTAGACATAACCCGTGCCTACGATACACACAAGAACATTGACGATTTTAATAGAAACTTAAAGGTGAAAAATCAATCATGATAGTAAGAATGAAAACATAATTAATGTGAACAGTCAAAAGGCCTTTAATCTAAACCCGTGTTATTCTCAAAGTGTTTCTCTTAATTTCAAGAACCAAGATAAACAATATAAGTACTTTAGAAATATAGTTCAAAAGACCATTAATCTAAAAAAAGTTTTTGATTTTCAGAAACATATATGACCTGTTAACACTTCTCATTTTTATTATATCATGTTATCCAACTCTTCCTATTATCGGCTAACATTCTAACATTACAACATTACAGCAAAACAAAGCAAACTTAAAAAATAATACATTCAACAAACATTGCACTTACACAGACAAACCTTGGTAATATAGGTAAGTGAAAAAAAAATAAGTTTATAACTATTAAATAACTACACATAGCAATCCCATTATAGCTTTTTTTTATTTTTTTTAGTATGAATAAGTAAAGGGTCCCAAACACAAACATAACAGCCTCATTGTGGTGTTTTCAATCTTTTAGCTTGATCCAATAACGACTGTCCACACTAAAGTATGACTAAAGCATAACTTTAGTTTTAACTTTCATCCTTCACGTGCTATGTGCATAGCTAAAAGATGTGACTATTTCTAAAGTAACAAAAAATAAAAACAAAACTATTTCAATTTTCCCTTTGGCTTGGGGCACCTCAAGTGCCATCTGCATAGCTTCACCCAAATCCACACGTTCCCTATTTTTTTTCTCACACCAAAATATCTAACAGATCTGTTTGGAACTCATCACATGTGAATGCATACCATCTAGTCGAAACCTATTTTACATTCATCTCCTTTTTCTCTTCTTTTTCTTTACTCTGCTCTTCACCATCAAATGGCTCTTCCTTCCATACAATCACTTCCCCTAAAAGCGTAGCCTTCAAAATCATGGCCTGATTTCAAACTTCGGAGACTCTTGATTTCAAATTTCAAAATCATCATAGATTCTTGTAAATAGAAAAGTTTCGAACTTACGATGCTCAGTTTTAAGGAGAGAAATTGAGGGTGGAGGCAGCTATGGGAGCCATTGCAGGTTGTAGAGGGATAGTTTTGAGAGAGAGAGAGAGTGGGCTTAGAGAGAGTTGTAGGAGGAAGATAATGAGTGGATGATTGGAAGACAAAGAAAGAGAGGGAGATGGAGAAGGTGGCCTTGGTTGGGGTTGGTGGTGGCCATGATGGCCATCGCAGAGGGTCATGATGCTGGCCATTTAAAGAGAGAAAGGGCAGATTTTAGAAGAGAATGTGGTTATGAGAGATAGGGCGAGAAGTAGGAATGTGGGTTATGAGAGATGATCATGCCATGGAAAAAGGAGGGAGTTTTGGGATAGAGAGTAATGAAAAGACTAAAGAGGATGGTGATGCGTTACAGAAACAGAGAAACACGTGGGTGAAATTTGGGGAGAGAGAGAGAGATAAGGCAGAGATTATCCGGGAATGTGAAGTGTAACGTTCGCGTTAGTGGGCCCCCTGATGTTGATAGATTTGAAGGGGAATCAAAGGTGAAACAGTCGAGCTTAAGTTTCATCCTAACCATTGAATCAATGCCAAAGTGAATGTCAGCCATTCGATTCAACTGTATCTCTGAGACCTTTCAAAAAATTGAGCTGCTTTATTATATAGATTTGCCTATCTAGGATGATTAGATATGGCTAGTTTGAGAGAAAAAGTATACCTAGAACTGGCAAGGCATTTCTATGCCAATCTTAAACCATCCACAAGAAACCCCAACAAATTGACTAGTTTTGTGAAAGGAGTAAAGATTAAGCTCAGTGGAAAGGTTTTAGAAAACATTTTTGGTCTTCCTAAGGCCGGCATTGAGAATCAACCTAAGAATCAAATAGAGGTATTCTCCGTGATTTTGGGGAAAGAGGTACGAACTAAGAAAAGAAGGACCATAACCTCTGATGAGCTCTCTCTGAAACTCAAAATTGTTCATCACTTCCTTAATCACTGCCTAGCTCCAAGGTATGGCAGATTTGATTATATTTCTGAAAATAAGTTGCTTCTACTGTAGTGTTATGCTAGTAAGGACAAGAAACCTCACATGACTATCATCCTTTTGGACAAAATGCTAGCAGCCTCAACTTACAAGACCAGTGGCCTACCATATGGTATGGCTCGTACTAGAATTTTCAAACATTTTGGAGTTAAGCTTGCTAGAGAAAATGGAGAAGCTGTAAAGAAAAGACAAGATGGGATAAATGAGTCAACACTAAAGAATATGAGGTATGAAAAAAATGCTGAGACAAGTCAATGGGTTAGGAAGAAGGATAATCACCTTACTACTGCCTCATCCTCAAAGGAAGAACCAGAGGAACCTGAAGACTTTGACTTTGAAACCAAAATGGTTGGGCTGATGCATCAGTTTGATTCCAAACTTGGTAAGTGCCTGACTGTGGTTGAGAACTTGGAGACAAAGGTAGGACAACTATCCAAAGAAGTGAAAAATATCAAGCTGGAGATCAAAGAGGCTATTCTGAAAGCCTTGAAAGAAAAAAATTCCCCTGCCTCTAACAAGGCATCCTCTAAGTCTGAGGAAAAGGAGTCTGAAAAAAGGGTGTCTGGTGAAAAAGAATCAGAAGAAGAAGTTGCTGCAGAAAAGGAACTCAGTGAGGAAGAACTAGCAAGAGGAAAGGGACAGAAAACTATAGCACCAGACCAAGGACTAGAGATGGAAGCTGCAGAATCAGAAAAAGAATCGGATGTAGAGAGAGAGGTTGCAGCAACAGTTGCTAAGCAACCCGTAGAAAGTGAGATTGACAAGCAAGTGCTAGTAATTGAGCCTTCTGAAGCCCTAGAAAAAGGCAAAGCTCCTGCTGCAAGTGCTGACCCCTCTGCACCTCTTTTCTCTTTTTCTCCTCCCTCCAAACCCAGATACAAGCAAAGAGCCCGAAAGAAAGTACCATTCCATCCTATCACCAAAGCTTATGGCCTTAGAGACCAACTTGGCAAAGGTGTCTCTAGCACCCTTGATGACCCTTTTGTTATGTGACCCTACATTGCACTTTAGTTTTTATGTTGACTAGCTAAAACTCTTAGTTGACTGTATTCACTTTATCTATGTTTGTTTTGGATATTGCTGGCCATGGATCAGTTTGTCAAACAATTTTTTTTTATGGTTCAATGCACTCTCCATATTTTTGTTCTTACTATTTGAATGATTTTTGAAGGCTTAGTTGATATTTGACTGTTCAATATTTGATATTTAACTGCAGACTTCTGCACCCTTTGCTTATTTGATGCTTCGATGATTGTTTCCCTTTCAAATAATTTCAATTCTATTTAAACATTTTTTGCTATTGTACATGTCTAAATTTATTTTCACATTCTTTTTTATTACTTGACAAAAAGGGGGAGAACTGTACTGAGTACTGATTTGACTTGTTAAATCAGTGTGATTGCTGAATAGAAAAACATTCTCTATTAAGGGGGAGGTTCTCATATTAAGGGGGAGGATAATGTTAGGATAATATCTCTCTGTTATCATATTGTTTGCACCTTTAAAGAAGGTTTTGTCATCATAAAAAAGGAGGATATTATTGACCTAAGGGGTGATCTCCATAGCTGGTAATTGCTTTTGATGATCACAAAACCAAGTCATTATGATCTAATGTGTGTAACTTAAGTGTGCAGCTTAGTTTAATTAAAAGTGATTCAAATTTATGGGTTATCATGAACTATGGAATACCATAGACGATCTTGTCAGCATCTCATAAGAGTGACAACACCATAAAGGGCATATGAGTAGTTTGTGAGAGATTAAGCCAATTCTGTTAGTACCAGAGTCTCAATCAGATTGATGACACCTACAAAGGAAGAAATAAGATTTGGATATGAAAATGGTTGACAACATTCATGACTTATTCACTCACAATGAAGACCTTCGATCCTCATATCAGTTCCACTAAAAGAAGTATACAGCTTGAACATGCCATCTTTAAAAGCATTGTGAAGGAAGCTCAAAAGAGAAATCTATCGAGATTGATGACAATACAGAAGATTAGTAACACCTAACAGAGAGAAAAGACTTCACCGCACAAGACTGTTGACTTCAAATGGCTTGATGAACCAAGAACTACAAAATGATAAAAAGTAGTTAAGAAGTTTACAAAGCCTTCAAGAGAATCAGTAGAGCCCAGACATGTTCACACCATCGAAGACTAATTGACAAAGGGGATAGGTTAAGATTTTTGGAAAGCATAATAACTGCAGCAGAGAACTAGATTGCTGACACCAATCAAGATTGCTGGCAATCTTGATAAAAAAGCAAATGACAAAAGAAAAAGGGAGACAAATTACAACATAAATCAAAGATTGCTGATGACCATGTGGAAGAACAAACTATAAAAGAAGCAGAGATAAAGGTTGGAAGCACAAAGTGAAGTTCATTAACAATATCGTTGAAGAGCAACATCAAATGTAATGACAAGCCGAGATTGGTGACACCAGAAAAACGATTATTGACAATTTTGGAAACCAGGAGCCAGATTGGCAGCAACAGTAGAAGATTGCTGATAATCTCGGTAGGTAACGGGAATTTGAAAACTCGCTCCAACAGTCAGATTTTTCAAAAGTGTCTTAGCCGTTTGCACATTTAATGCACCTCAAACGGCTCTAAGAGCTATTTCTTGTGAGAGACTATAAATATATGAGTTCAAACTCATTTATGAAAAAAAGACAAGGATCTTAAAGCGTAAAAATCCAAAAGCCCTAAATCTTCCTCATTCTCTGCAACTGTCATTACCTGAGAGGAATTATTGAGCTGTAACTTGCATTATCTTCACTTCTAAGAGTGACTCTGATTATATTGTAACCTCTTTACTTCCAAAAAGGTTGTTTTAACTCCCGAGAGCTTGAGTGTAGCTTGATAACACAATTGTAAAATCGAGAGCTTGGTTTGAAGCTTTTCGGTTGTAAGGATTTGGTGCAAATCCTTGGATGTAATAGTGATTTGGGCACTTGAAGAAACTAGCAGCTATGTAAAAAGAAGATTACATAGTGGAGCACCCTCGAGGGGATCAAGGAAGAGAGGACGTAGGCAAGGATTGAGCCGAACCTTTGTAAATCTCTTGTTCTCTGCTTACTATTGATTGCGTGTGCGTGACTGTTGGCTGCTGAATGATTGTGCATGTTATCTTTACTTGTCAGCAATCTTAGTTCATATTTGTATCACATATTATTTGTCATTATTTAAACAAGGATTGATTTTGATTTACCAAAAAAATCCTGCAATTTTTAAAGGTCCCAATTTACCCTCCCTCTCCCCCCCCCCTCTTAAGTCTATCTTTAACTAAATACTGGGCACTTGGAGCAAAACCAACAACTGTGTAAGGAAACTTTACATAGTGAAAAATATTCGAGAGGATCGAAGAAGAAAGAACGTAAGCAATGATTGAGCTGAACCTCTGTACAAATTCTGGTATGTCCATCTCTTACTGTGTATGATTTTCATTATCGGCCATCTGCATCTTTAACCTTGGGCATTGCATTACATTCTTTTTTATTAAAATTTGTGATTGCTAACTGTCTGAGTGTTCACGTTTCTGATTGTTTAAATCTAATCATCTATATCCTTATTTTTCGAGAATCTGATTACATCAAGTGTTCATCTTACAGTTCCATCAATTTGTGATTATTAACCTGTATTAGTGTTTGTTATTAACTTTTATAAACCCAATTCACCTCCCTTCTTAGGTAGATATTTGTACTAACAAAATTCTGATAAGGAAACACAAAAATTAATTACAAGAAAATAAACCAATCTATGAAAAAAAATAAAGGAAACAAAATCTTCCAAATTTGTTTGCTTGGAAAAAATCAAATCAAACTTAATTGTTGGTCGTCCCTCCCTCCCTCACTTTCCTAAATAGAAAAGCTAAAAAAAAAAAAAAACCCTAATAGCAGCCAAGGAATTAAAAACTCTATTCAAGTAACACATACATAGAATTCTCAAATTCAAGATTCACGTAGTGTTTCTATATAAAAACCCTAATAGCAGCCAAGGAATTAAAGACCCAACTCAAGTAACTCACACACACACAAAATTCTCAAATTCAAGAGCCACGTAGTGTTTTATATATATATATATATATATAAATGGTTTCCTCCCTTCTTTTTTATTTCTCATTTTTCTCCCTATTTTTTTCTCTCCCTTCCTAATTTCTCTCTTATCTTTTGATTAACACATTCCTTACATCTCTCTAATCCCACTGCCAATCTCTCATTCCTAAAATCTCTCTAGAAATCCTACAATTTCTCTAATTGATTAACACATTCCTTATATCTCTAATCTCTAACACCTTTAAAATCATACACATCGAGTAGTATTGTTCAGCACTAAAATATGGTTTTGATACAAGCAAGCAAGAAAGGTTCTTCTTTCTCGGTATTGTTGAATGCTACTTCAATAAGGTTTGCTTAATTTAATCCTTTAGTCAGCTCTCTCTCAGTCTCTCCATGGTTTCTACGTTTTATCTTTATTTTATGGCTATACAGGCATCTCTCCAAGAATTATTGCACTTTACTAATGTCTCTCCCTCCATATTTATTAGCAGCCTTTGTAAAAGAGCAAGAATATTAAGTAGTGATTAGAATTTCCGTTGATTTCGTCATCAGAGTTAGCTTGGCCGGAATCTAACAGTGTCTTCTCAGAATCCAAGCTAGTGACGGAAAAAGCTGCAAATCCAGCTAAGGAGTAGGCAGGCAGTCATCTCTCGCCATTAACCTTTCTGAAAAAGGAATCACTAATTGTCAAAAGATGATTTTGGGGATGCGTTCAAAATTATGTGTTTTTATTTTTTCCTATTGCTTTTTTTGTTCATGACTGTTAATGAACACAATTGTCAACATAAGTTAGGCTTATTAGGTGTAGTCTAGTAGTCCATTGTCAAAGGTTAGGTTTTTTAGGTGATTTGTTAGACATGTTGCCATCTCTTCTTCTCCTTTATATAGGCTTTACTCTTCATTGTAAATTATCTCATCTAGTACAAGTATCGTATCAATAAGATATCTCTTCAAAATCTCTCTTCACTTACTACTTCTCTCTTGTAATCATCTTTACTTTATAATGCATTATAATTACACATGAGTCTTATCTTTTCTAACATGGTATCAGATCATTTTATGCTCTCTTTCTCTTATCTTTTTTAACATGGTATCAGAATCAAGGGAAAGTATGCTCTGTAGTTGCCCTTCGAGAAATCTTCCACATCAAAACTCCTAAGGTTTTCTTTCTCCTCTTTGGCCACCCTCCGATCTTTTTCTTTTACTTTTACTTAATCTTTATCTCCACCGTCACCATCCTCCTCTTGGACGCCGCCGGCCACCGTCCTCTTAGACCACCACTAGTATCTACACTGCCACCGTCCTCTTTTTGGACCGCCGCCGACATCTCATCCGCCACCGTCCTCCTCTTAGACCTCCGCCGGCATCTCCACTGCCATTGTCCTCTTCTTGGATCGCTCTCGGCATCTCCACCACCATTGTCCTCTTCTTAGACTGCTGTCGTCCTTCTCTTCGACCACCGCCGGCATCTACACTACCACTGTCTTATTCTTGAACCACTCCCAGTATCTCCACTGCCACCGTCCTCCTCTTGGACCATCACTGGCATCTCAATTGCCACCCGTCCTCCTTTTAGGTGGCTGCCGGCATTTCAACTGCCATCGTTCACCTCTTGGAGTGCTCAGCTCGCGCTCTCACTGTAAGTGAAGTCTTTCACCGCTGGCATCTTCATCTCAATATCCTCCTTTTCTGTCGGCATCATCTTTACCGACCTCACTCATAATTCAACAACTGCAACCACATATAGAGGTTGGGGTCAAGCCATCTCTGATCCGTTCAACTGGTTCTTGCCATTCGCGGACCTTCTGAGACGACATTTCCTAACTATCTCAAATGCCGACATTTCCTAACTGTCTCGGAACTTTTGAGCCGATATTTCCTGATTATACCGGGCCTTCTGAATCGGACCTACCACTCTGGCCATACTTCTTTGGCCATCTTTTGGTGTCCCTCCATCCTGCGGCTATCCTTTAGCATTTTTCGGGCCACTTTCCTATAATTTTTGGACCAATTTCTGGCAACTTTTGGCCATCTTACAGCGTCTTTTGGTCAACCTTCCAGCAACTTTCCGGCTACCTCCGACCAACGTCCAGCACCTTTTTGACCAACTTTCATCGACTTTATAACATTACTTTGGCACCTCTCCAGCGTCTCCAACTATCCTCCGGCCATTTATGTCCGGTTCCTGACTAATTCAGATCTTCTGAGTTTGATTGTGGCCTCTATTTCTGCTGTTTATGCTATTTCTACTGTTTCTAAGTCTGATTCTGGCCTCTATCCCTTTAGGCATTTCTCTAGCTGTTCTCTGGCCTTTGTTTCTGTCTATCTAGAGGAGTCCCCGTCTGTTGATCCTGCTCCTCCTACTGGCTCTTTCTTATCTGATCTTCTTTACCATCTTCTTCTAATGCGTCCACTGTTTTTCATTCTACTCATTCTATCCTAAGGAGTCCCCGTTTGTTGATCTTGCTCCTCCTGTTGAGTGTGATTTTAGCCTCTGTTTTCGCTGGTTCTGCTTTGTTATCTTCTCTTAACTCAAGTAGCTCTTTATTTTCCCTACTTGAGTTTGATGGGAGATAATAGAGAACTAGACTCCTTCCATTCTATAAATAATCTGGTGTCCCTCTAGCCGACCCAGCCAACCTGATCTAGCCTCCCTCTGGCCATCCTTCGGCCAACCTAATATGGCAACCCTCTGGCTATCCTCTGACCGACTTGTTATGTCGTCCCTCTAGCCATTCTTCGATCGACTTGATTTCTTTCACTCCTTTTTCTGCTAATACTGTTGCCTGTCTTCTCCTTCTACTATGACTACTACCCCTCTGGTCATTCTGCGACCGACCTCCGACGTTTTTTCGGTCAACCTGATCTGGCGTCCCTCTAGCCATCCTACAGCCGACCTCCAACATCTCTCTGGTCATTCTCTGACGTCCCTTTAACGTTGTATCATATTTTTTCCAAACTCAAGTAGCTCTCTATTTTCCCTACTTGAGTTTAAGGAGGGCTGTTAATGAACACAATTGTCAACATAAGTTAGGCTTGTTAGGTGTAGTCTAATCTATTATCAAAGGTTAGGTTTGTTAGGTGATTTGTTAGGCGATTTGTTAGGCATGTTGCCATCTCTTCTTCTCCTTTATATAGACCTTACTCTTCATTATAAATCATCTCATCTTGTACAAGTATCGTATCAATAAGATCTCTTTTCAAGATCTCTCTTCACTTACTACTTCTCTTTTGTAACCATTTTTTGCTTTATAATGCATTATGATTACACATGAGTCTTATCTTTTTTAACATAGTATCAGAGCATTTCATGTTCTCTTTCTCTTATCTTTTCTATCAATGACAAAACAAAAGTTTGTATTTTTATGTATTTCATTTTTATGCAGGGCTTTTGCGCTTTGGTTTTTTTTTTTAACTAAAAATAATTCATTTTGGGTTTGGTAATGAAATTTTTTTTTAATTTTTTTGGTAAGTAGTATTTTTGCACAAAAACCAAAGAAAAAAGAACTTGATTTTGGTGTTGGACAGGGAATGGGAAGGTGAAAGTGGGGGATGGTATTAGAAACAATTAGGTCACCCTATTAATTTGCATTTAACAATGTTGTTCCTCTGACCAACAACCATGCAACTGCAAGGCCAGGAAAAACATCCTACACCTTGACTTCCATATTGATTCACACATTTGACTTAATAAAGGTACAATATGTAAATTGTCATCCATCACGTGCTAGAAAGTCTTTAAAAGTGTACAAATGTGTTTAAATATATGTATTAGAACCAGACTGGGCAACAAACGAGTGGTATTATCGGTTCATGATTTATCGGTTCAATTAGTAACTCAATCGGTTCAATCAGTATTATAAATTAAATGTATTTTATTTATTTGTATATGTTTTTATCTTAAATGTAATTTATATAGCAAAGTAAAATATAAAGAATTATTATTTAATTTTACCCTTAGTTTTCAAATTCAACTCTTGAGAGTCACAAATACATCAAATTTTTAAAAGAGGTTTCGGTTCATTGGTTCCTCAAAAAATTAATCGGTTTTTTCAGTTCAACCCGGTTCATATACATTTTTGATAAATTAATTGAACCATATTGATTCAGGTCCGATTTCCAGTTGAACTGGTTCAACCAACCGATCTAATCCAATTCTAATAACTATGGATTAAAAGCTACAAATATAATGCAAAAATGTGTATAGATTAAGAGCAGTTGCTTTGTTTGGACGGTTAGGGCGGTGATTTGCATTTTGTGTGCATATTTTGGGCATACAATTTCTAAAGCTATCAAAAATTTGCTAGTATAATTTTAACTACACATTCCATGTATTGCACGGGTCAAATCTAGTGTAATAGAAACAAATAAAAATTTTGTTTCTTGCTTGGATGACCAATCTGGATTGCTTTGCTGGCATTTTCGTATTATTTTTACTTAGGGCCTATTTGGTAGGACTTTTCAACCTAGTTTTTTTTTTTTAAGCTTACAAGCAAAAAAGTCAATTTTTTTTTTAGTTTTTTTAGTTTTTGCTTTTTGCTCTTTGCTTTTTACTTTTTTTGTTTATCTTTAGCTTGTAAAAGCAAAAAATAAAAAAAATTCTAACTTTTGTTTTTGCTTATAAATAAAAAAAATTAACAAAGGTTATACCAAACGGACCCTTAATTATTGTAATTGTTACGTATTGCATTAGTGCTGCTACAGTAGGAACTTGGTTGCATTCTCCCTAATAAGCTGGGTCGTTGCTCGTTTCTGTTCACATGTAATATGGGATATATGGGAATATGTGAATGCCTAAATATGTAGTTCATTCAAAATCGTCTTATGGTTAGTATCTATCTCGTAACTTTGAGGAAATAAAACCACTTGCTACCACCAAGGGGTCTCTCTCGTGCAGATATTGGAACAACTTTTTCTTTAATGGTAAATGATGATGGTAATCCTGAAAAACAGCAGTTAACTCAATAATAGTTATTTTGTGAAAAGCTCAAGTGATCAGATTGTCGATTACTAGACTTATTGGCTTTCTTTGGCGAGATTCTTATGCCATATAAGGTACTAAGATAGTGCCTTCCCCAATCGATTTTACTTGGGCAAACTCAATCTATGTTATAGCTATTAGTGTGAAGTCGATGGTGGGTGGGTTCTCATACTTTCAAAAAAGAGAAAAAAAAAAAAAATTGTTCTTGGCTTTCAAAGTGTTGTGGTTATTGGCAATATATAGTTTCTAAATAAAAAGTGTTAAGGGTCCGTTTGATACAGTTTAAATTTAAATTTTTTGATTTATATGTAAGAAACCAAAAAAAAAAATTGAATTTTTTTTTTGAATTTTAAGCCCAAAAAACTTAAAAAAAAATTGTACCAAACGAGCTCTTAATTACACTATGCTCCCTTAGGATTAAATCCAAAAATAAAATTTCGTCAAAGTTCATTTTGTGACATTAAACCTTCTTATAGTGGATATATAAAGTGCATCGTCACATTTTTCATCCAAATGACATTTTGTGAAATGTCTAAAATATCCTTTTTTTTTTTTTTTTTTTAATCTCTCTTACACACCCTCTTTACTCATCTATATTTAGAATGAAAGACCGTTTCTGAGTCTTGACTTTTTCTTTTTAGACTTCAATTATGATCAAAGGGATGGGAAGTTTCTTGGGTAGGTGCTCCTCTCGTCCAAAATAAAAAAAAAAACCAACGATTTCAATTTTATCTCTCCAAAATCAACAACCCTTTGGATATGTGTGCCAACTCTATCTTTGCTTCTTCTTGTTTCCCTTCATCTTTCTATGAACACTCGTGTGTATTGTTTGTGTTTGATTTTAACTGAAAATTAATACTTACAAATTGAAAACTTCTAAACATAAAGCAAAGGGGTGGGAAGATTGGGAGATACTAGGCAATTAATTTATGAGTTTGCTAACATCTGTCTTTAGAGCATATTTTAATTATGTTTTATTGAATTGTACAAAGTTATTGAAAAATATATTTTTAGTTTGAAAATTGTGAAAATGCATGCTTGGATGATAGCAGTTTAGTAATTTGACTTGTTACTTGTGGGTCATTTGTTTTTTTTTTTATTATTTATTCTTAGGGGCACTTTGATAATTACAAAAAAAATTATGTGACATCAGCAAAAGTCATTACCTTTCTCAACGGTATGATAATAGCAAGCGTGAACTTTGTCACAAAAGTTGAAAAGAAAGAAGATAGTGTAATTTTCAAAACGTGAGACAAGCATCTCATTTTTGAATGAACTCAGGGGAGGTAAGAGTAATTAACCTAACCATTTTTTTTTCCTTTTACAAGGTGTAAAGGCATTGATGGCTACCCTGTAATTTACCTAACTTTTTCTTTTATATATTTTTTGTTACAGGGAAGTAGTATTGATGACTATTATTTATTCCCTGCCGTCTACAAAATCATGTAAATTTAGGAGAGGATAATGTAATTTATCAAATTATTTTTCTTTGTTATTAAGCCTTTCAGTTATAAGAATGTGAAACTAACCAAGCTATTAGAGCTCGGTTTGTATTCAACTTATTAAAAGGTCGTTCAAAATTAATTCATTATGTAAAAAAGTCAAGTTAAAATACATCTTAAAACTCGAAATTTTTTTAAGTTTGGTTTGCTGGTAAGCTTATATATTTAAAAAAACAAAAAAATGAAGCTACTCGAAACTTGACTAGCTTAAACCTCATTTAGATTAATTAAAAAATTAAACAAGATAAACTTTAGTATATTTTTAAAGCTCATTAAAAATATTAAATTAAGTTTAAACAACTAATAACTATACTAAACTCGTTTTACAACTCTATGTAGGCATCAAGGAGCTAGGGCAGAGCCACGGTCTACAAAAAAAAAAAAACAATGTAAACTGTATGGATTGTATCAATGATAACAATACTAAAATAGTGTGGAGAGAAATGGAACTTTAAGACATGCCGACCTCTGACCAGCCTTGGGATTTATTGAACTTACTTTTCTTACCTCCCCAGTAGATGATGGGAATAGAGGTGGGTAGGTAGATAACTGTACGAACCGCACGCAATTAGGGACAGAAAGTCAAAATTGGCTTTGTCGATCTTCAAGAGCATCTCAAACTGAAGACTCATCAGCGTTGGTCGCCTAATTCCCTCTCTGGTACTCTCCGAATTTGCAGGGTTACTGGGTTTGGTGAGTTTTAAAGGTTGTGGCAGTGATTGCTCGTCAGTGGTTACTACTACAGATTACAGAGCAGAATAGCGTGGGGAAGCTGTATTGGTGCAGAAAATGTTTACCAAGTGGCGGCCCTGATGCCTAGCTTGGTCCCTTCACTCCCATTTTCTCATTCGCTGTAAGTTCCTTCTCACCCCCATGATTTCTTGTTTATGCATAGCTATACATATACGTATATATAGGTATGCGTGCATATATTTTTGTAGTGGAAGAAATTCAATGCTTAAAAATTTCGTCTTTGAAAGGGTGTCTCCCAAATCCAGTCCACGGAACCAAAGGACATCTTCCCTTTTTGTTTCCTACATCAAATCTTCCCTTTTATCCCATCAGCGTGGATATGGATATAGCATAGACTGAGACGCGTGAGCATATGGACGTGTACATATACTTTTGGGTTCTCATATGTAGAATTTCTGTGTATATTTTGCTTCACAGATTATACCAAGGAACAATGTTGCAATGAAAAGAGAAGTCTCTTGCAATCTTAATCTCAAGTTTAATTTGATTTCACTTTGTTGGACACGTATATCTACATATATGATACCGAAAACGAAGTTGGAGCTAAATAAAAGAAGCTCAGTAAGTGTTTTTCTTAGGAATTTTCTTACAATTGACTGGGATGTGATTCATTGCCTTCACAGAAGAGTCAGCAACCAAATCTGGTTTGAATAGTGATCGTCTTGAGAATTAAGGAGTCCAAGATGGTGGATATCAGTCCTAGGACTGATTCTTCAACAGATGCGGACACTGAAGATAAAAATTTGAGGGTGATTTTGCTAACCCTTCTTTTCAAATTTTTGCTGCAATGCCCTTTCTAAAATTCAATGTGGTGTGTGCCTCCTTAGTTTCAACTTGGGTTATGATATTTTTTTTTCTTTCTTTATCAAAGTTTGGATTCTCTCTGTTGGAGAATTTTGATATCATATTGATATTCGACATTCATGGTTACAGTTTCAAAGTGATCCATCTCAAGCTATTATGGCTTCTGATGCCAGTGACAAGTCAAGGGATCAAAAGGTTATATCGTTTGAATTAATTATATGTACAACGTCTGAGTTGATTCTATTTCTTCTTTTTAATTCAGTTGCTAAAATATTATTCTGCAGACTCTTCGTAGGCTCGCTCAAAATCGTGAAGCTGCTAGAAACAGCCGTTTAAGGAAAAAAGTAGGTTCCCTTACCAAGTTCATTTATTTATTAGTTTGCATTATCGCGCAGTTGATTTGCAGTATCACAAGACATTCTTTGAAATGCTGCAATTGTCATTTTATGTAGTTCAAATTTGAGTGTTGATCTTCAAGAATGAACCAAACGTTCTCTGAATTGATTACACACATAATGAATGTTATTTTGATACCCATGAGCCTGATAAGGCTTGAAGGTTAATGTGGAGGAGTCGCAATTCTAAGGCACAATACAATTTATCATGACATTTGCAATGTACAACAGATATTGAGGTGTATTTCTCCTGTGCAATATCCCTTGTCAGAATGACCCATTTTGTTGTATATGCTTTCCAGTTCATGTTAAATGCAATGTGTTGGATGTCATGACTGACATGTTGATGCCCTTCTGGATGTCACTGATATATATTTATTTGATTCACTGTTTTTGGAATTGTGTTACCTAATCAACATTTCAGATTTCATTTTTGGTTTGTTTGTTTCTTTTATTCCTTAGTGTGTATTATGTCCAAAATTTTAAAAAAATTATCTTAACTGTTAAGCTTCTGTATGAGTGTTTCTTTTGATTTTTGAGCCATCTGTGTATACACATCCATTTTAGTATTTTATTCTATATTTTATTTGATAGTTTCCTGGAAATGAGATTTCTAGAGAAGGAAAGGAATGCAACCCTAGAGCAATGAGGCACATTCAATTGAAGAACAAGCGTAAACGAACAGATAAAAAATTACAGCTCAAGCAAAGACATTGAATGGAAGTCCTCCAAAGTTCTTAGTGCTTTGTTGTTATGAAAGCATAATCCTTTTTTTGGCTGCTCAAAAGGATAGGAGGGATGACAAATCTTCACTAGGCAGGACAGTATAAGCTCCTACTTGCTGAGGGCTAGGAGAGAGAGGGGAGACCTCCCCTCTAGCTAGGCCCAAAACAGCTCCAGCACCACCGGAGTCTAGCAGATCAGAGTGGGTGCACAAGGCATCTACTCGGGGCTCAAACCCAAGACCTCAAACCGCTAGGCACCTATTTTAATGCAAAGGAATGCTAGGCCACAGCCCTCTGTGGTTATGAGAGCAGAATCAGTTTAAACTAAAGGGTAGCCTAGTGCACGAGGCTTCTGCCATTGTGAGGACTGGGCAGGCTTACCTCTGAGCACAAACAGGTTATTTTTGTGTTTTGAACTGATGATACTCAGGTCACAATGAAACAAAATCAGTTTAAATTGATAGGGGATAGTGACCTATAAGGAGATCATTTATTGAGAATATATATCCACTGGAACCAAAGGGGATTAAAACTTTAGAGCACCATCAACATGTTATTGTGGAGGAGTGAGAATTCTAATTAACGGAGGTTAAGATCATAAGTCTTGGGGAAAGACCAAGAGAGGATCAGTTAAGCTAAACTAAATCAAGTGGGGGTGCCTTCTGTTCAAATTTTCCATTAAATGGTCATTAGACTGATTATAGTCTTAATTCCTATTTCCTAGAGGTCCCAAGTACGTCTTTGGGGCTTTTTTTTTCTTCAGTGTGAGGATTGATTGTGGTAGTTGTTTTGGTGTTTCTAGTTTTATTGACGGAACACCGAAGAAGCACGGATTAATAGAGCTTCAAAAAATTAATCTCCTCTTGTTGTATTAGCTAATGGACTTAAGTTGAAATCCTGAAACCCTGCATGTGGTGTACTTATGTACTCAATAAGATGATTCATCCTGGATGGTTTAAAAAAAACCCGCAGTCTTTGAATTATTTCTAGTTCAACTGACCAGCCTAGTCTGCTGGTTTGTGCATAGTTGCTCGGGATGGTGTGTGTGACTTGGTTCCAGCTATTTTCGTTATCGTGCATGGCATCTCCAAGAGGTATGGAAGCAGTGGCTTTTAGAGAGGTGATCATAGCTGGTTGGAGTTTTACTCAAATAGTTGTTGACTAAGAAGCACCGATACAAATATAGGTATGGATACGGACCCATTTGCAGACATCGGACACGATGATTTTCAAAAAATGAGGACACGGACACGGACACAGCTGAGATACGGCAAAATAATTATATATATATTTTTATCTATAATGTATGTGAATATAACATCTACAAATCAACAAAAATATTGAAAAAGATAACACTACTTCAATATACAAAAGTAACAAAACCTATTTCATCAATAATAATATCAAGTTAAACACCCATCCTTGACAACAATTAGAAGACTTAAAATTTAAAAATAAAAGAAATTATTATCTGTACGAACATAAAAAGAAAAATAGATATTTCAAAGAAAACATAAGAAATTCGTGCCGAGTTCTGGCCCCTATGGATAGTAGAACTGTTTGAAACAATTTGGGCCTAAGCTTGGCTCCACTACTACCCTTGCATGAGAACCAAAAAAAAAAGAAGAGAAGCAGAAGGAAAAAGAAGAACATAGAAAAGAAAAAGAAGTATCAGAGGCATGAAATTCAGCAATGAAGCATTTTCATTGCTTGAGAATAACACTATGTTACCATAATAATCTACTACCTTATCGAATTACGTTTTTGGAATGGTGTTCCGAAACATGGTACCCTAGAGTTCCAAATGGTGAATTTAATGATCCAAAGTGATTTCAAGCTTTTTTTTTATTTATATCTTTAAAGGTCACCTAACAAAGGGAAAAAAAATCAATTATAATGAACAAAAATATAGGAAGAATAGAATTTTGGCATAACAATATGCAAAAAAAAAAAAAAAAATGGACCATAATACTCCTAGAATGTATTTTTAGACGATTAATTTGAAAAGCCATAAATTATGTTTTATTAAATGTTTGATTATTAAAAAAAATTCTTTTAAAAGTACCTTAATTCTAATAGTTTACTTTATAGAAATCTACCCCTAGCGTACCAGTTTTAGAGCATGTAGTGTACCACGTTTCCATTCTCATTCCACGTGCCGGAACGATCTGCTTTCTAGATAACATAGGCACAGAAAAAGAAAAAGAAGAAGAAGAAGAAGAAGAATGGTCATTAATAGATTTGGGGTTTTCATATTTGAAATATTTTATATTTTGGTGTTTTAAAGTTTTAAATTTGACCCATTTAAATTTTTTAAAATAATATTGAAATTTTTTCCGTGTCCTGGATGTGTCTGGGATGTGTCTGAGATGTGTCTACTAAATACAAAAATAATTAAGAAATAGGACACAGATCTTCTTTTGTCTTGCAACTTGGCTTATGTTAAATGTGAATGTAATAGATCAGCTAATTGTCTAGCTAAACAAGATAATTATGAACATAGAGGGCAGCTGGAGGGAGGACTTTGCCATATGGTTTTGTCACTCTATTCTTCCAGATTCTAGGCCTTTTGGTCCTGATCCTTCTAATAAATTTCATTTCTTTTTGGTGTCCCCCCCGAAAAAAAAACTACTATCAGCCTGGTCTGAATGAATGCTTAAAATAAAGCACTTTTTAGGGGAGATGCCTTGGGGTTTATATTGGAGTCTAAAGCATAAGCGTTCATGATTCAGACCGTTCTACCTTTCATATTGTATTAACATCAAGTATTATTTGTATAGTTATACAAGATTTTGAATAATTCAAGTCTGACCTTGTTCTAGCACAAGAATTTTTTGGCTTTGGGAGATCAAGCTTTATGAAAAGCAATAATCACTATTGGCTAATTAGAATAATTAATAATTTAATTAAATTAATGTAAGATTAAGACTATTATTAATTTGGAAGGTAATGAAAGTACTAAAAAAAAAGATAAGAAAAGAAAAAAAAGAAAAAAAAGAAAAAGAAAAAAGATAAGGATAAAATTTAAAAAAAAAAAAAGAAAAGGAAAAAAGATAAGGATAAAATTTAAAAAAAAAGAAAAAGAAAAAAGATAAGGATAAAATATTTCTTTTGTATGAGTAGCATGCTAGGCAGCCTCTAGATATAAAACTCATGTATAAAATTCAGTTAACTCTCGAATTACCTCCTTGAAATAAAAATACAAATTGAAGTAATTGGCAAAATATTACTCCAAATAATAGTCAATTCTACTCCCGAAATATATCTTCAAAATATTGTAATTATTTGAATACTCAAAATAATAAATAATCAATATTTTTCCTTAAGAAAATGGTGATCTCAATTTGTCACTGCCACGTACTTCATTATAACTTGAAAAATAAAATTTAAGCAGGAAATATACTATACAGCAAGAGAACAAATTCTCAATTCAGGATAATCAAAACTTCAACAACTAATAAAATTAGTTCAACAGATTGGATTAACAAAACGATAATTGGGACTCGAATAAAGTCACATATTCACGGTAATCATGTTGATATCATTTCAATATTTTCATTAACGCTGAATACTTGACCCTTCTTAGTATCATGCCAAACGTCACTCGTGCCACATAATATTACCAAATTCCAATCCAAATTTCCAATAACCAAAACCCAATAAGGTTATGCTTCCACACCAAGCCTGGAAGTGAGGCCTAACCATTTCCAATAATATATAGGCCACCGAGTTTGTTTGTACGTGTACCAATTAGTTCCACATCATGTAAGGCATAACAAAAATCTAGCATATCTAGAAATAATATTTTTATGGAATAAACAACGAATATGATATTGGGATGTGTTGAAGGAAATTTAACAGATCCAAAAACTATATAATCATGGAATCTAAAGAGTAAAAATATACAAGAGGAATACAATTTAGGAATGACAAGAATATCCTCTTTGTAAAGAGATTTAAGAATTTACGTTAATACAACCGATTTACCTCAAGTGTATTCCACAATTTTTGCAGAGATCACCACGCAATCCTAGTTTATTATGTTAAATTTCACAATTAGTCACAATATTTGGTAGACTAAAATAAATCTCGTACTTAAAATTATCCGTCAATGTAAATAATCCGCTTATAGAAATTCAAGCTAAGTTGTATAGTTTCTCCACAGTTTTCAATTCTTTCTTCTTTCTCTTTTCTTCCTATTCAGCTAACACTTCTCTCTCTTTTCCTTTTTCTCGCTCTCTTTTTTTCCTTCCTTCATTCTCTAACTGTTGCTCACCTGAACTCTTTACAACCTTGAGACCTCACTTTCTAGTTTTGTATTTACACAAATTTCCCTATATCTAGAGGCCACCTGGCATGTTACTCATACAAAACAAAAATTTTATCCTTATCTTTTCTTTATCTCTCTCTCTCTCTCTCTCTCTCTCTCTCTCTCTCTCTCTCTCTTTCTCTAACACTTTCACTGCCTTCCAGATTAATTCTAGTCTTAATCTTACTTTAATTTATTAATTGTTGTAATTAACAAATAGTAGTTATTACAAGCTCCATCTCAATTCTTCCCACATTTAGGCTCCATCATGTATTGTCTATTACGTCAAACTGAGCATTGGAGTTCGAAGATGAAGAGTTTAGCTAGTTAATTATGTAATATTTTCATTTAAACTTTCATACTGTGATCATAATTTGTAAATTTTACTTCTATCATATTTCTGAAAACTTGTTAGTATAATCGGTGAACCTAATGTTTTGGGGCTCAAAGTTGTCTTCGTCAATAGAAATTACTTGTATTGTGTGACATGGATTGATTACAATGAATACTAGTTTGGCATATGGTTGGTTTTGTTCCAGTTGTTGGTCCATGATTTTCATTACTTCTGCAAAACAGAATTTAAATTTTTGCAATCAGCTTATTGGGGATAGTCCTTCATGAATTCCTTTAACTTCTGGCCTCGTGAACAACTGAATTTCATAGAAAGTTTAAAGCCTAATCCGTATGCTGGATCCATCCCTCTCAATACCTCAGCCCTATGGGGGCCTCCAATAGTAACATCGTCCATGGGGATTGGCAGGGGATGTGAGGATGTGACTCGGCTAACTAGTTGGTGTGGTACATGATGTACGGCTGTGTATTTATCCTAGTTGGATCTCCTCGCGGATCTGCATTGGACATAGCAAGGTTCAACTCTTGACAGGGGGTGGTGTGGGGAAAGAGCCCAGCCTATGGGCTGCGTTTGGGGAGAAATTTAGAAAAGAAGTAAAATGGGAAAACAGAAAGGTTCAGTGTGAGTGTGCATGTTTATATACTTTCATCTTAATTATAAAAAAATATATATACTTTCATCTTAATTATCAAAAGAAAAAATATACTTTCATCTTCAGTTGATGCAATTTATTTCTTTGGAAATTTATGTCATATTTTGCCTTAAATTGTGCCTTTATCATTTTTAAGGCTTATGTTCAACAACTAGAGAGCAGCAGAATAAAGCTGACCCAACTTGAACAGGAACTCCAACGAGCTCGGCAGCAGGTTCGGTTTGACTACTTATTGGTTTCTGTTTTCTGTGTCTTCCTCCCCCTCCTTCTCTCTTTCAGGTCCAGTGCTAAAACCTAATTCAACTGTCTGCTGTTTTTTTTTTTTTTTGCCCTTCTTCTCAAGGGCATCTTCATTTCAAGTTCAGGGGACCAATCTCAATCGATGAGTGGAAACGGTATATACCATGTCCTTGGAACATTCAATCTGCTTATAACATGTATTTGTTTCTGATGAGAAGTTCTTATTTTACAATGAAAATTTGTACTCTCTTAAGTTCTCCGATATAGTAAAACATGGGACTATAACCATCTGAAGGGTACTTCCTAAAAAAAGAAAAACCATTTGGTGTGTAGCCAACAAATTCAATATCTGGTGTTTAATCAATTTCTTCTAAATTTATACCAGAATCTGATCCATTTATACTCTTTATTTGATCTTTATTCAATAGCAATCATTATTAACTTTTTTATTAGCAAGCCTCTCATTCACATGGCCCTACTGGGACTTGAAGCTTGTGCGTGCCACTCTGGGGTTGGATAAGATACGACTAAAGTCAAAGACTATAGCAGAAATTTTCCTTATTAGTGTATTTATAGAAATCCTTCCGGAGCAATTCCCTCCCGTCGTTCGCTCCTCTCCTCCCTTATTATTACAACAACAGAAGAATGGATCAAGTACCTTTATCTTCTAACAGTAGAATTAGTCTGTAGATGATATAAGATCTGTTGCCCTATGGCTTTGATGTACTCAAACAATCTATCTTGTCAATGATGTGCCTAACAACATCCCTTTAATGATCTAGCATGTGGCTTGGTTACAGTTGTAAAAGGAATAGGTATTGTATGTTTTTAGATTAGATCTGTAGGGTTTTTTCTGTGTTCTTTTAACTGAGTCTTGTGCTCTTTTAGCTGAGGCTTCTGCTAGAGCTGAATGATTATTTGAGTAGAGACAAGATTGGCCCATGCATATTGTGCCTCTTTCCACATAAAATTTTACCAACTCGAAAGTCTAATGTGTAATGACCTGCTGACTGAGCAATAAAGATATGATTTAACTTCAAAAATTTTGGTCACACCCATATTGTTTTTTCTGGTGGAAACTGTCATATGCCTTTAATGCTTATTATGTTTAAGCAGACTGGGGTGCTCTTAATCCTACTTGTCCCCATCCTGACCTTGCCCTTGCATGAAACGTTTACCATCCCTAATTAAGAATAGATCTGTTAAATCTGTTTCTATCTGGAACAGCCCAATACCGTAGCAATCAACCGATTCTGCTGAATAGTAATCTGGGGGAAAACAGCAAGAAAGGAAAAGATTGAAAAGAAAACAGATATCTAAGAAGATTAAGAAACATAACAAGATCTATGGGTGAACAGAACAAGAAGACAAAATAATGGTTTCATCTAGCCTCTAATTCATAAACAGAAATTATCTATGTTACATGAATGCTGGTTTCGCGTGCAGGCATGAGTGTAAGTGTTAGGTTCATCTAATTTTTATGTCCAAAGACACTGGGGATGACAAAATATTCATGCTTCTTCATATAATTCTTTTTTTAGGACAAAATAGGGTTTACAGAGTATCTCTTTCATAATGTGGGAGCTTTATGCATATTTGTATGATAATCTAGTATTATTTAATGTTTTTGGTGGTTGAATGTCCATCAATACATGTCGGACACATATCCCATAAGTAACAATACCAATTGCTCAAGTGTTGGAGTCCAATTGTCAAGTATTTGACATGGGTACTTCAGACATTTAAAAGAGTTCGCGTAACATAGGGAATTATAACTGCCTACAATAGTTTGTTGGGCGAACTCCCATGCAATTGTTGGTGAGCACAGTTAAGCTAAGGTGGTTGTCGTTGGTGACAAGCTTGGCTGTTCTGTTGAGCATGGGTGGATCTAGAAGGGGGCTGGCTGTGGCCATGGCCTCCTTTAGTTCCAATTTTCCTTGCACATCACTTATTGTTATGTATGATGGTCATAATTACTGATTTCCAGAATAATAAGCTGTCGACCTGTATACCCCAACAACTTCCTGATATGGGAATATCCCTGTGTTCTATCACTCCACCCTCTCACTTGAACGCAGGCCTGCCCAAGGAAGAAATCACAACCAGGGCTATCTTCGCCACTATCTTAGGTAGCCTCCTCATCTCTCTTTTTTTTTTTTTTTTTTTTTTTTTCGGTGGTGGTAGGTTGTTTTTTTTTTTTTTTTTTTGGGGGGGGGGGGGGGGGGGGGGCGGGCGGCGGGGTGAGGAAGATGCTGCACTGGAACCTCATGAACTTCTTACTAGGGGGAAAAAGCCTCTCGGCCGCGACCGGAACGAACCACTTGGGCCACGCTCCGGAACTGGAAGCTCTTCAGGGACAGGAGCAGGAGCCGGAGCAACCGGGCGAGGAGGATCACAACTGCAGGATGGGGGACTTCCCCTTCTCCGAAGGTTGCCAGAATCGCTCGGATCGTAGAATCCGAGCTCAAGCTGCAAGGCACATCAAACTACCTTCTCTCAGTTACGCTGGCCCTCCACTTTGCTTGATGAGCTCTTCTCTTGGATTGAAAGGGAGGAAAGGAAAAGGGGAAGAGATGGATGTTATTTCCCTTGTTTGGTTGAAAGGAAAGGAATCAGGGAGCCCATTTGCATCCACCCTTTATTGGGCGATGTGTGGAGGGAAAAATCTGAACGTTGGAATGGATTAGTCTAGTCTACCATTTGCCCTTTTCTTTTGCTTTCACTTCTGATCAACCAAACACAGGAGAGGAAGGCCACCTTTGTGTTGTTAAGGATACCCTTTCATTCCCATTGACCTCCCCTTCACTTGTACCAGACATAGCATTTAAGTTGAGAGGAGGGTGCATAGGTGGAGGATATTTTCCTTTTGGTTGATAGGGTTAGGAAGTTTTGTGGTACCATCTATTCTACTCCCTTGTCCAAATAATCTAGAAATTCATGCATATGATTATTCATCCCATTCATGGAACTACGTATCACATAAATTTTAGGATTTCTGGAGCTTGACTTGTAGTTCAGAGTCTATCTGTTGAAGTTTTTATGCCAGTGACTGAAGGAGAACCAGAGGATGATGCAGAGCAAGAGGGCTTAAGACAAGAAATCAAGGTAACTCAAGTTAGGGTTTGGTGATTCAAGTTAATATACGTTAGAAATTGATAGGACTTAGTCCTGGAAGTAAGTAGTGGGGTTTCTTGGGGCTGTCCAGAGGCTTAACTGTTAAACAAACAGTACCTATGGACAGTAAAATAGGACTGTTTGAGTTCCTTATGGTTCTAGGGTTGGAGGGCTGAGGGAAGTTATTACTCCTCGTGTTAATTGGTGCAAAATATGGCTTAAATCTCGTTTTGGTGATGTTAAGACTATGATGCAGGAAAGTTGAAAAGAAGAAGAAAGAAAGAAGAAAAGAAATCTAGGTATCACTGCTAGATCCCCTTAGGCATCAGATCTAGAGTTAGGGTTGCATCACACAAATTGAAAGAAGCTTCAAAGCTTTGAAATTTGAATAATTCTCTAAAACAAGTGATCTTTATTGAATCAGAAGCACTACATTGCTTTATGTTAACTTCAGAGATTTACACCAAGTAGGAGTCTAGGACTTTGATGTAAAGATAGGAAACTAGGCTTTTGACTCTTAAAACCTATATAAGACCAAATAAAACCCATAGATAAAACACAATTACATAACCTAATTTACAGTATGCCCCATGGGCAACCCTACAAACCACGTCCACAAATCTAGAAATTACAAGAATACCCCACCTCTAAAATGGCTAAAAATATATTAAGCTAAACCAATACCAAATAAATGTGAATAAACATCACATACACTTGATCAAGACTGAAAATGTAATTATCCTAGATCTCAGATGGGTACCGCATTATTTAGGCCATGCCAAATCAAAGCCCAAACATTAGAAGCATTCTTGCCATGCCTTTCATACACCTTCAAAGGCTGCTGCCATACTCCATCATTGACTCCCCCCTCGCCCCCACTCCGCAAAAACCTACTCCAGAATAAAAATTGACATACTCAAGCCCATTATTTTGTAGGAGCCTTGGCATTTGATGTTGAATATGCTCGGTGGCTGGAGGAGCACAACAGACGAATCAATGAGCTGAGGGGAGCTGTGAACTCACATGCGGGTGATGGAGAACTTCGAATCATTGTGGATGGCATCTTGGCACACTATGATGACATTTTCAGGATAAAAGGCGATGCGGCCAAGGCTGATGTCTTCCATATTTTGTCAGGCATGTGGAAAACACCAGCAGAGAGGTGCTTTTTGTGGCTTGGTGGGTTCCGTTCATCTGAAGTCTTAAAGGTGAGCCACATCTTATGTTTCATGGTTTCCATCAAGTATTTTGGAGGACTCAGGGCTTTGGTATACACAGAATGTGGCTATGCTCTCTCTCTCTCTCTCTCTCTCTCTCTCTCTCTCTCTCACACACACACACACACACACTATCCTACTACTACTACTACTACTACTACTACTACTATTTCCTGGTTCTTCTTTGTTTAGCTTCTAAAACATGAAATTATTGTGTAAAAAGGATTTTACAAAAGAGCAAGATTTCTCGGAAGTCATGAAAATGAAAAAGGATAAAGAGAGAATAACTAGGAAGTAGAATAAGGAGTGCCAAGTAAAATCTGTTGTGGCTACTGGTTGGGGAAAACTTCGCATCAGCAATTCCATGATATCTTTTTGTTTAGGCTTAAAATAAGCTGATGTCTTTTACTTGGTATACGTACATTAACATTCCGAACAAAGTGGATCTGTTGAAGACTACTAAGTTCCCAATCTTTCTTATGGTGTGCCTTGTGTTTATCAAGCAATGCTACATAATATATGCTGAGTCTTCCTCTAGAATTGTCCTAGATATGCTTTGGCATCTCTGACAAAGGGAATCGTGGAGTTCTGCTTTGATGCCGTTATGGAGTTCTATTTTGGTGCCATCATGGAGATCTACTTTGATGCCATCAACTCACATAGCCATTTGAGATGACAAAGACAATGGATCCGTCATTATCCTTGTGGATCCCTCTACTTCCAATTTGATTAGACCAATGTAGTTAAGCTGAAAGGTATTTTCCTGGGAAAACTTTTAAACTAGTGGAATGGCTGATATGGGCTGTTAACACAGGGTTACAGCAGTCCAAATTTAGGAACTTCTTGCAAATGAATAACTTTAAACTTGGTAGAACCTAAAATGCTAGACATGATATGGGTTGCTAAAATTGTTGTTCTCTTTGAGAAAGGGGGTATAAAAGTACAATAAAAAACACCATATGAAGATGTAGAAACGCATGACGCCACATTTTACATTTTCCTTGTACGACTGTAGTGATCTATTAGTGAAAATATCTATTGGCTAATATATGTCACTGTGCTAGGCATCTCAGGAAGAACACTATATCCCTATCCCCTGAAGATATATTCTGATAACATGGCCCTGTGGTTATCATGGACCATACTTGAAATTCAATTCGTTTTATTTAGTGGAGTGATAACATGAACTTTATTTTCTATTCTTTTTTTTTTCTTTCCAAATTTGTGTTGGTTTTGTGTATGGAATACAGGTTTTATGTTGTTATTATGCTGGATTCGTAAAAAATATGTTGCCGTGTTGGCTAGGATTAATCTCAGAACGTTACAAGTGTTTTTAGTGCTTTTGCAAAGCCTCTAAATATGGAACTTGGGGATAAAAATGAGTTTCTGCTTTGCAATTGGCTTGATAACATTGAATTTTGGTGAGCATCAAGATCTCTCTCTGCCCCTCTTTGTTTTCATCTCTCTCTCTCTCTCTCTCTCTCTCTCTCACGTGCACACACACTCACAGTGTCTTGGATGAGTGTTATATACTCTCTCTCGGATGAGTGTTATATACTCTCTCTCTCTCTCTCTCTCTCCAGAAAATTATTGTAAGCTGTACACCAAAGTATTGAGCAATTAGGTGGGTGACCTCAAGTTCTGATCCTTGATAGTTGTTATAGTTATCCTCGATATGGATGCTCAAGCAGAGTTATTTAGAAAGCATATTACATTAGTAGGCTGGAGTAATCCTTCTATACTTCAATAGTTTTAGCGGTTTTGGAGAGGAATTCATTGCCATTGCATGTTAGCATATTATGTTGGATCTTTTTTCCCATTTTTCACCGTTCTCTTGGGGTTTTTGAAAGCCCATGATAGACGACGTGAAACAGTCAGACACAATTTTAGAGATAAGATAAAGAGTTTTGAAAGAGCTTTAAGCTGTCTCTTCTTTCCTCTCTTTGCTCATGCTTGTTTTTCTCTCTTCCATTATATCTATCTCAATGTCTTCTATAACATCAAAGAGGCTTGGAAGTTTGCTTCTGCTGCGTCCCTTCTCTTTTATTTTGTTGCCCCTTTCTCATTAACAATATGGCTGCGCTTCCTAGGTTGCTGAACTCACTGATGAATTTACAAATGCTTCTTGGGAGAAGCTTCCAAAGGGCCCAATGATAGATTTGGATGGGGAGCTGGGGGCAGCGGCAAACCTGCTACTGCTGATATTGTGCAGGAGAGTGCCAGTTTGGCACAGGCTGAAGCACAAGATGATTTTAAAACAAATATGCTTCTGAAGTAGGGGCAGAATACTAAATATCTCCTATTCCTCATTCTAATTACTTCGAAACAACGCCAAGTAATGACTATAAAGAAGAAGAAAAAAAAGCAAAGCCAAGATAGTACAACTCCAAAATATCCTGCCAGTGCAATCTTTGAAGCAAGGAAATGAAAAACTACAAGGCTTTATTCTGACTTCTCAGGCACTACCCCTTCAATCTTTGCAAGTTAAATTACTTGGCCTCATCTAAAAAAGCCAAAGGGCATTTGAAGACAGTAGATCTGTTGTACCACTGTATGTTTTAGACATCATGCACATGCCCACTAGTTGGAGGAAATTTGGAGAAAGATGTTCAGATTGTAGAAGGCTTAGTGTTACTTCATGCATAGTTGCACATAGATATTGCAAAATTCTACAAAATTCACTCTTTGATTGGGGCTAATGGGCTTGGTTCACCTCCTTTTGCCTGAAATTAACAATTTTTTTAATTCATTTTTGGGTGGTTTTAATTAAAGATTTTATACTAAATATATGGTTTTGGCTTGTAACTAAAGCATGGTGACTGGTTATTGTTATATTGGTTCCCACGTTAAATAAAATTATGTTGATGGAAATCGTAGAGGAGGCAATAATTCAGAGCTTAGTTTTAAAGGAATTTAAATTTATTTAGGATTTTATTTATTAGAGTTTTCTTAGGATTTGGTTTTCTTATTTTAATTTATATTAGGATGTTGGAACAATCTATAAATGTATGGCTGGATTATGTTGTGGGATTATTAGAGTTTTTGGCATAATGTTGAGAAACATGAATTTTTACCTCTCTCTCTCTCTCTCTCTCTCTCTCTCTCTCTCTCTCTCTCTTCGGCTGACTCTCTGTTGCCCTGCCTATCCTTGTCTTCCCTCTTATCTGCTTCTGTCCCTTAATTGGTTCTTATCTGTATCTGCCTCTGTTCCCCAACTAGTTATCATTTTCTCTGCTTTTCTCTTCTTTACTCTCCTTTCTCTTCTCTCTCTACTTTCTGTTTTGTCTCCACTACTTTTCTCTATGAGTCTTTGTTTCCCTCCTCTTTCACGGCTGCCTCCTCTTCCCTTCTGTACTTCCCCACTTGTTCTACACCATCTTGGAATCAGAGCCAAAAGTGGACACCCTTGCTGTCAACTTGCGCCGTAATCATACAAATCATTGTCCTTGTTTCTTTGTTGAAGCCCATCGTCGGAGAACATTAACTTTGCAACCATCCCCTGTAACCCTCAGTCATTTTCTTATTCTCAGACTTTGTTGCAAACCGTCGTTGAAATCCATCATTGATTGAAACTTCGCTTGTTGTACTCACTCATTGTCACCGAAAACCTTTATAGAATTATGCCGTCGTCATTCATCTTTACATGACCACGACCAGTTTATTGGATGGCAAAGCTGCATTAGAGTAAGAAGTTCAAAACCTAAAACTAATATGATCACTTTTAAGGTGTCAATAGAGGTTTCAATAGACCGACTACCAGTGAATTTCCATGAGGAACTACTTGTAGAATCAGATATACACTTTCCAATTGTTCAACTCCCTAGGAAAGTATCCGTTTGATGTGCATGGAAATGATCAACCTGTCTCACCTAATCTTGGGCAAAACTTAATGGTAGTCAACCTCGTGGTCTGAGAAGATCCAAATACCTGGTCTTCTTACCACACCTAAGAGACCTCAAGCCACTATTAGGGAGATTCAAGTTCAAAACTTGGGTAGGAAAGTCCCTCCTCATGTCCATCCTAATTGAGTAGGAGACCATAGGAATCCCTTAGGGTATGTAAAGGAGTTTCAGGAGTTTGATTTTGAGTAACGTCGACCACCTCGACCATCGGGTAGGCACTAAGAGCGATGGCAGCAGCTCTCTCCACAGAGATACTAGCATGACCAACCTAGGTATTTTGTTGAGGATTCAGGAGACATCACACAAAAGGTCAAAGCAGATGGCCCCTAGAAACGATGGCAGGTTGAATGACATAGAATACTACTTTGATTGGTATCGCATGTCAAACAGTTAACAGGTTTGTTTTGCAAAGATGAAACTCGGTGGTTCTGCCAAAGAAATCTAGAGCCTTTAGGGGAGGAATTACTTACTTTATGGACTGAAATGAAGCAGAAGTTGAAAGAGAAGTATCTCCCCACCTACTATAGGAGGCAATTGCTTGGCTAGTAGATTAATTTGAGATAGCTGTCCTCAAGTGTTACTAATTATTGTTGGCAAGTTTCAGGAACTACTTCTGAGGTGTGATGTTAGAGATGAACTTTGGGTAATAGTTACCAATTTCATATATGGGATGAGACCAGAGATTAAGATAGAGGTCATTTTGCACTTCCTTGACATGTTTGACGAAACTTGTCATAAAGTTCAAGAGTTAGGAAAGTACCATAAGATTCCTACCTATTCCCATTGGCTTCTCATGTTGGGGATCCCCAACAGTCTAGGTTTGTTCCTTTTTGTAGGTGAAGTGGGTTCACATAGTTTGGGCCACTTTCTTCAATTGCTTTCAGGGATAGCAACAACCCCAACCTGAAATGTAGGGAATCCTCCTTGTCTAGCCTTGTCATAGTATCTCCCTATTGTCATCATTGTCACTGTATAGGGCACATTGCCTCTTAGTGTCCACATCGTACTTCAACTATTGGGCATGAGTTAGACGAATTGTGGGGGAGGATGTTGACCAGGTAAGTGACCCTTTGAAGGTCCCTATTAATTGCTCCTTCTTCATTCTTTTTAATTCTAGGATTTCTATGCCGTAAAACTTTTTTATTTATAAAAAGATTTAAATCTTCCAATCTATTTATGCATAGAGCTTTCTAAAATAGATATTAGGACATTTTATTCATATATCGATAATTTTTTTGTAATGTAAAAATGACATGGTTATTTTTTCATCTATATATAAAAATATTTATTTATTTGTTGCCATGTCCTTGCTAGGTCATGTTCTGATTTTTGAAAATTGCCTTGTTGATTTGTCTATATAGTGTGGTATCCGTGTCCCATGTGTGTATTCGTGATTCTTACGTTTTTCTCAGCCAGGGAAGATAATGGAGATCATAAAAGAGGTTTTTAGGAATTTTAAGGTATTTAGAATTTTTATAATTAGAGATTTCTTAGGATTTGATTTCCTTAATTTGATTTAAGTTGAGATTATTGGAATGGACAATAAATATAGCGTGGATTTTATTGTCGGATTGTTAGAATTTGTGGCATAACATTGAGAAACAGGAACTTTTTACTCTCTCTCTCTCTCTCTCTCTCTCTCTCTCTCTCTCTCTCTTGTCCTACTTCTTTCTCAGTGCATGCTTCTGTACCCCCACTGGTTCTTTTCTTTTCTGCTCTTCCCTTCTGTGCTCTCCTTTCTCTTCTATTCTCTATACTTTCCCTCCTGTCTCTACTACTTCTCGTCGCCAAGTCTCTGTTTCCCTCCTCTGCTGCCTCATGTTCCCTTCTCTACTTCCCCACTGGTTTCACAATCATTTGCTAGCTTATATGATTTTCTCATATTTCTTATATTTATTCTGCTCTGGTGATATAGAAGTCAATAAATTTGATGTTATTCTGTTTATATGCATACATTATATGTATTCTAAGTTAAGCACATTAAAATTTTGTTGAACGTCTGAAATGGTATCATTGATTTTGATAAATCCACAAAAATTAATTAAACAAAGCATTGCTCCCATCCCCTCTCTAAGAAAACCAAAAACGTTCACGATGCCACACCTGCAGAATAAAAAGAGGGGGGAAAAAAAAATCATGTACATATTTTTTTGATGATGAGGAAGCCCAACCTCTTGCAAAATTTATATACACATATATATGGGCACAGCACGAAGCCACCAACTCACAATGATTTGTTGAGTGGTGCAATAGAAATGGAGCATAAAATGGTCTTGGGAAAATGCTGCCTCACTGAAGAGTAGACAAAAAATATTGAAATCATTAGACATTTTACTTTTTAGCAAACATTGTGTGGCTCGTGCTGCAGTCTTCCTACTTTCAAATGTGGCTCGTGCTGTAGTCTTCTTACTTTTAAATGTGGCTCAAGCTCCCCTGTTCGTACATTTCTCATCATCTTTGCTAATACTTTCATTTTAACTGTTTGAATGGAGTCCAAACAGATTTAGTGCTAAAACTTAAAAGAGTTCACAATAGTTTTTCTTCAATTTAATGTAAAGATGAATAGCGTATTTTGTTTAATGGTTGTTTTCTTTTTTGTTATGCTTGGTTATAAGGTCTTCACTGTGCTATAGTTCCTTTTCTATCGCGTATCGTTGAATACCTTTTTATTCTAGAAAGCTGATTGTTCTTCGAGTGATGTTTTAGAACTCAGTTTTGTTTTACTTCTCTAGTTGGCTGATACGTTTAGTCACTCTTGTTACTTCTTTCTTTTGTTTTCTTTAAAATAAATCTGTAAATTTTGTGGGGTAGTCTCTCTCTCTCTCTCTCTCTCTCTCCCCCTCTCTCTCTCTCTCTCTCATATTATGGCACTCTCTCTGTGCCCCATATGTCATTGGTATGTTTTTGGGCAGTTACAAGGTAAGCAATTGTAGTTGTGGTGCTTGATTTCATTTCATCATTACTGTGTAGGGTTTTTGGATGCTTAGTCCTGCATTTCGGCATCCGGCGGATCAATCAAATATGCATTGGAGGCACCAAATTTCGTCTGAAGCAATTTCTCAGTTTAAGATTAAATGTAATGAGCTATTTGAGAAGTTTTGATGTTTGCAAGTTCTTTATCGGTCTTTCTAATGTGTAAGAATGGCTTGGCCAGATCTGGATTTAAAAATAAGTTTGGCCTTATGTCAGCTGGAATGCGGATTGTTTCAATATGTGGAACAAGTGTAGTAGTACGATAGGAGTAGTCTTGTATAAATTACATCCAATAAAATCTCGTCACTTTTTATAAAATCAATCATGTAAAAATACAATTCTAGGAGTATTATTGCCCATTTTTTTTTTGCATATTGTCCAGTCAAAATGCCATTCTCCCTGGATTTTTCCTCAGTTAACCTTTATGGAATAAATAGGAAATTTTTTTGGATCTCATTGGATTGCTAAAGTGTACTATGTTTCAAAATGTCTTACCAAAAACGTAAATTGCTAGGGTATTAGTGTTTTCTGGTAACAGGGGTCTCTAGCCAAATTCTTTCAAAATTGTTGAAATACATGCTCTTTGGGCAAGGCTAGTACTGTTTTTTTTCGGTTCCTTTCCTGATCATTGTATCTGCTTTATGCTTTATCTCACAGTTTATGTTTATTTTTACTCTGATGGATTCTTCTGCTTACATGCTATGCTAGGTAACTTGAGTTGTTTTTTTTCCTCTATTTTCATTTGCTAGAAAGAGGATTACAGGAATTCAATCTTTTTATTATTTTATTTTTTTATCGATCTGCTGGAGCACTTTCTTGGCATCATGATTCTATTATTTCCTGTTGCTAATCTTCTGTTGCATATTGTATTTTGTTTTTTCTAAATTGAAACCTATATGGGTTGCAGCTGCTCATGCATCAGGTGGAGCCTTTAACTGAGCAGCAGTTGTTGGGCATCACTAACTTGCAGCAATCATCCCAACAGGCAGAAGATGCCTTGTCCCAGGGAATGGAAGCATTGATGCAATCTTTGGCTGAGACATTGGCCGGATCTCTTGGCCCCTCAGGTGCATCGGGGAATGTTGCAAACTACATGGGTCAAATGGCGATGGCTATGGGAAAGCTAGGAACTCTTGAGGGCTTCATTCGCCAGGTAATTTCTTAAAATTAAGATAATTTGTTACCCACTTTGGGAAGTTCATCTTCTGTTTTTTCTGTATGTACACTAGGGGCCTCAGGCTGGACAAGCTGCATACTCTCTCTCTCTCTCTCTCTCTCTCTCTCTCTCTCTCTCTCTCTCTTCATATATTTTCTTCTGTTATTTGTTAGCAAATATATAATTGATGTAAGAACATATATGTTAATACCAGGCTGACAATCTACGGCAGCAGACGTTGCAGCAGTTGCACAGTTTATTGACAACCCGCCAGTCGGCTCGTGGCTTGCTTGCTATAAGTGACTATTTCTCTCGGCTTCGAGCTCTTAGCTCCCTATGGCTTGCTCGTCCCCGGGAGTGAGAAGCATGGTAATCTTTTCTGATATTTTTGTTTGGAAGACTGGTCTGGCTGTGTTCTTAGTAGCAATCAAATACGATTCAGAGTTCTGGCTGTGCAGCTTGTCTGTTTATTGTCTGGAATTCAAATTAGAGGTAGTGTTTCTTAACGGGGTTTTCATGAGTAACATGAGCCTGACTTCTTCGTACACGCTTTCGTGCAATGATTTTCCATTCTGTTGTAATGGGTACTGAGAATACTACCTCTCCACCTTGTATTAAATTTTCCTTCAGGGGTTGTGTTGTATGATTTTACACTTATGAAAAGCAACATATATAGATAGTGATTTACATCAATTAGATATGATGCTAATCAACAGGAATACAGTACTTAAAAGTTTAATGAAGTTGAATTTGAACAGTGTCAGTGTGTGTGTGTGTGTGTGTGTGTTTGCAACCAGAGTGGCACTTAAATTGTGTGAATTGATGATGTACGGATAAAATTATTATGTAATGCGTAATGGATGACCTTTGCACATACGTAATTCTTTACCAAGACTAATCAATACTTGCTCATAACAAATTCCAATTGCGGCCACCGCGAGTGGTCATCACAAATTTCAATTGCAGCTACCGCCTCGCGGACGGAAGACTCTTGACTTTCAATTGCTAACCTACTTCAATTTAGTATAAATAGTAGTTCTGGCGAGAGTTTGAGGGATAATAAAAAATAGAGAAAAAATAAAAAGAAAAAAGTAAAAGAGAAAATAGAAAGGAAAAAGTATAAAAGAAAGTGAAGTATAGGTAAATCTTTAAAGATTATGTTGTATTCTATTTAGTTTTGTACTATCAATAAAGTTTTAGGTGGTTTAAAAGATCAATCTTGAATTGTTCTTAAAAAAATTAATATGATAAATATTTGTCAATTTTTGAAGAACTATTTACTATACTTTATCTTGAGTTATTTTATTTGCTTTATATTTTTTTAGTTTTATAATACATTATCAACACGAAGTTTTGAATACATACATACGTATACGTCTCATAGCTCTTAATGTTTGATGATTTTACAAAATGTAAAATTTTAGGTCATGATTATTTAATATTTACGTTGACAAATGTTACTTTGTAATGTTCCTTTTTATTTTATTTTATGTGATATGAATATATGTGTAGTCTTAATAATTTTGTCCTGATTTAATATTATTGTTTTGTTAATATAGCATTCTGAAAATGTCGAATTTTACAAAATTGAAATTCGCCGTTCTTGACATTTCTGGGGATAACTATTTATCATGGATTCTTGATGTTGAGATCCTTCTAGTTGCGAAGGAATTTGAGTAAAAAATAACTGAGAAAAATAGCGCATGCTAGCAAGATTGCGCTAAAACAATGATTTTTCTTCTTCATCATTTTTATGAAGAATTGAAATCTGAGTACCTCATGATAAAAGATCCATTGATATTATAAAAAAATTTAAAGGAGAGATACAAACACTAGATAATCGTAATTCTCCCAAGAACTCGATTTGATTAGATGCATCTGAGGTTGTAAGATTTTAAAACGGTTAATAAATACAACTTTGCGTTGTTTAAAATCAATCCATGGTTAAAGTTATGTGAGGAAATTATTACTCATAAAGACATGTTGGAAAAAATATTCTTCACATTTCATGCCTCAAATGTGCTCCTGTAGTAGCAACATTGAGAGCATAGATTTACAAAATATTTTGAATTGATATCATGTCTTTTTGTGGCTGAGCAAAATAATGAGTTGCTAATGAAAAATTATCAATCTCGACCTGCTGATTCTGCTCCATTTCCTGAAGTGAATGCAATCTCATTTGGCAGACGTGGTCACAAACTTGGCCGTGGTCGTAGTAGGAATAATTTTTGAACTCGTAAAAATTATCGTAGAAGAAACACTTATCATATGAGATTTAAAAATACCACACCATTCCATCAGTAGTGAAATAACTCTGAAAAGGAAAAAAAGTTTATAGAATAAACCTCTTAAGAATTATGAAGATACTTGTTACAGGTCTAGAATGAAATGACATTGGTTACGTACCTGTTACACGCCTAAACATTTGAGAGAGCTTTATCAAATCTCAATTAAAGATAAAGAAAAAAATACGGAAATGCATTTTATGAATTTTGATGGCTCGATCAATATTTCTCATCTGGATGTTTCAGATTTATTTAAAGATGCAAGTGAAAAAATAGACTATTTAATTGGTGATGGGGATATCTACACTAATTAATGTTATTTTCTAATTTTTCTAATCTATTTAGTTTATTATAATATTTTGTAATGTTTCATTTATATGCTTTTCTTTTCAATAAATTATCTTGTTTTAAATAAGTAATTTTAATATTTTGTATATAGATGCATGGATTGTACCAACGTGTTGATTATTTCTAAAATGAATGGTAAAGGCACATGTTTGGTAGACAGCGAAACAACACACACAATTCTTGGAGAGAAAAAATATTTCTCACACTTGACATTACTTGAAATTAATGTCAATATAATTCCTAATACAACAAAATTAATTGAAGGCTCTAGAAGGACCAATATAATATTGTCAAGAGGAACACAACTATGCATTAATGATGCATTGTACTATACTAAATCTACAAGAAATTTGATCAGTTTTAAAGATATACGACGTAATAGATATCATATTGAAATGACGAATGAAGATAATGTAGAACAGTTCTACATTATTTTTTATATTTCAGGAAAAAGATATATATCAAAAAAACTTGTTGCATTGTCTTCAAGATTATATTATACTTCTACGAGAGCTAAGAAATCACCTGTATTGATGCACTAGAAGTGTTTTGACCTAAAAACTTGTATACTGTGGCATGATCGTTTAGGTCATCTAGGATCAACAATGATACATCGAATTATTAAAAACTCATATGGACATTCGCTAAAGAACTAGAAGATTCTTTGTCAAATGATTACATATCTGTTGCCTGTTCAGAAAAATTAATTGTTAGGCCATCTCCTTTAAAGGTAGTTCTTGAGTCCCCATCATTCTTACAAAGAATTTAAGGGGATATCTGTGTGGCAATAAATCATCCATGTGGACCATTTTGGTATTTTATGGTTTTAATTGATGCATCCATACGGTGTTCACATGTTTGTTTACTTTTTACCAGTAATATTGCTTTTGCTAGACTTTTTACCCAAATTATTCGGTTGTGGGCACAATTTTCAGATTATTCGATCAAGTCAATACAACTAAATAATGCTGGAGAATTTATACATCAAGTTTTTGATGATTATTGCATGTCAATAAGAATTAATGTTGAATACCCAATTGCTCACACACACATACAAAATGGTTTTGCCGAATCTTTTATAAAACAATTTCAGTTAATTGCTCAACCTTTACTTATGAAAATAAAATTACCTATTTTTGCTTGGAGACATGCCATATTGCATGCTGCATCATTAGTTAGAGTCTGACCAACTGTGTATCATCAATACTCACCATTGTAACTTGTCATTGGTTAACAACTAAATATTTCTCACTTACAAGTTTTTGGTTGTACTATATATGTTCCAATTTCATCTCCACAACTTACTAAAATGGGTCTCCAACTTCGACTTGGAATTTATGTTGGTTTTGATTCTCCATTTATTATTAGATATTTGGACCTCTTAACAGTTGACATCTTCAAGGTACGTTTTGTGAATTATCATTTTGATGAGTTAGTCTTCCCACAATTATAGGGGGAGAAAAAACACAATTAGAAAAGTAATGAGAGATCAGTTGGAATGTTTCAACATTATCTCATATTGATCGTCGAACAAGTCAATGTGAATAAAAAATTTACAAAATCATTCATTTACAAACAATTGCAAATCAATTGCCTGATGTGTTCATCGACACAAAGAATGTGACAAAATCACATATACCAGTTGCTAATACTCCATCACATATTGATATCTCTGAAAGACAATCTATTAGTACAGTAGCAAATGAATCTAAAATACGCTTAAAGCGTGGGAGGCATGTTGGTGCCAAAGACATTGTTCCCAGAAAAAGGAAGATACCAGAAAAAATGCATAAGTAAGTTGGTGCTCCTGAAGAGAATACAATGTTTAAACTTGTTGAAGAAGAAAATTCTGAAAAAGAATTTCCAGAAGAGAAACCACTTGAAGAGATATTTCTTGTAAGTGATATAGTAACTGAAAATAATGAGATCTCAATAAGTTATATGAATACAGGAAAAAACTGGAATAGGAATAAGATAGTTGTCGACAACATATTTTTATTTAAAGTAGCTCTCGGTATTAATAGGAGTAATGGAGAGACTGAACCACGAATAGTCGACGAATGTCAACGTAGAATTGATTGGCCAAAATAGAAATAAGCTATTAAAGCAGAATTCAACTCATTAGCATAACGTAAAGTATTTAAACCTGTAGTTTACACACCTGAAGATGTAAAACTAGTTGGATATAAATGGGTATTCGTAAGAAAACGAAATGAGAAAAATGAAATAGTACAATATAAAGCCCGACTCGCAGCACAAGGTTTCTCGCAGAGACCTGATATTGACTATGATGAGACTTACTCTCCTGTAATAGAGGCAATTATATTCAGATTTTTGATTAGTTTATCAGTTTTAGAGGAACTAGATATGCGTCTAATGGATGTAGTGATCGCCTATTTATATGGGGAATTGGATAATGATATATAAATGAGAATCCCTGAAGGATTTAAGATGCCTGAAGCAAATATTTCAAAATCATAAAATTTGTATTCAATCAAGCTTCAAAGAACTTTATACGGGGTTAAAGCAATCCGGTCACATGTGGTACAATTGTCTAAGTAAATATCTCTTGAAAGAAGGATATGTAAATAATACAATTTGCCTATGCATTTTTACTAAGAAGTCAGAATCTTAATTTGCTAATATTGTAGTTTATGTTGATGATTTGAATCTTGTTGGAACTCTTAAACAGCTTACAATAACTGCTAATTATTTAAAGAAGGAGTTTGAGATTAAAGATCTTTGGAAAAACAAAATTTTGTCTTGGCTTACAAATTGAGCACTTATCAAATGGAATTCTCGGCCATTAATCTACATATACAGAAAAGTTCTAAATTGATTATATATGGACAAAGCTCATCCATTAAGTTCTCCCATCATAGTACGATTACTAAATGTACAGAAAGATCCTTTTAGTCCTAGAGAAGACGGTGAAGAAATTCTTGGTCATGAAGTACCATATCTTAGTGTTGTTGGGGCTCTTATGTGTAAGCATCTTATTTTTGCCCGCTTGGCAATCTTCAGCTCGACGGGACTCACATTCAAACTAATACAAACACATTTAAGCCCAAGCCGACTTTTCAGACTCAATTCCATTAATCAATTGCTTCGCGGGCCCACCAGGCCCAATAGAGGGAAAATGACCAAATGCTCTTAGGGCATTACTCGATCTAATTCCAGTTGGCATGTCTTCTTAAAGACGGTAATTCTGTATTTTAACCTCAATTTCAGTTCCAATTCTAGTTCAAACCAGTCAAAATTAATTTGGCACATCTTTCGAGAAAGTTGATCCATCAGACGGTAAGTCTATCCAGTATGACACGTTTACCAAGAAAGCATCAAAACCCCTCGGAACGATAACTCCCTTCATACCCATCGACCGGGACGAAACCCAAGTCCCCGAGACAGTAGAACGGTTCACTTCTGGTGCCTGCTAACCCGCTAATGTAGAATGTCCGCTATTCGACACGTCAATAGGGAAAGTACTAAGGCCCTGAGGCGATAAGTACATCCAGCAGCTTCCCGAGATTAGGAAGTCTTTAGAATGAACGCACACCATTAGAGTGACAGAAATAGTCACAAACATCGCAACTGTCGGAGTAATGGAAACATGTAAATTGGTCAACATCAGGAATGCCAACAAACCCTCTATATCACGGGATCGAACATGCCTTTTGACCGTGACACGTTTACCAAAGGACTGGATACCTTTGGAAACCAAATCATCACACACCGTTATAGTGACGGAAACATTTAACACTAGTGCCAGCTAGCCCATTACCTTAAAAAATGACCAAACTGCCTCTTGGGCTCCACTGACATGCTTTTCGAGAAAGTACTTAAGACCTCAGAGTGGTAAGTCTACCTTTCCAAGATTGTCCCAAGGATAATCTAGCACATTTTAGTGCCTTCTAGTCACTTTCGGATCAATTCTGAGAGTATTTAGTCAAAATGACTATTTTGTCCTTAGGCATCCGATTGCCTTTGTGAACCACACCGGCTCTGGGTATCAAATCGGTTACCTTCTAAGGATGCTTTTAATAGTATTCCCAACATTCTAGTACCTTTTTGGACCATTCTGAGTCCATTCCAGTAAACCTAGTGCGAAATAACCGTTTTGCTCCCTATAGGCCGGTCTCCTTTTCCAACCACACCGGCTCTGGTTATCAAACCAGAAATCACTTGGAACACTCTTAATAGTGTTTTCAACCTTCAAGCCTTCTCACAGATCACTCCGGGTCGATCCTGGTGTTTTCTCAGTACAAATGATCGTTTTGCCCCTAGTGGGCCGGTCGCTCTTTTCAATTATTCTGGCTCTGATCATCAAGTCAGTTACCTCTGGGACATTCTTTTAGGGGTTGTCATCCATTCCTGGAACCTTCCGGATCATTCTCGAACTTTTCAGAGTTACTTCTAATGAAGTTAGGCAAAAAATTACATATTAGTTACTAGGACAGGCACCCAAATCTTCTGCCTTGCGTTCTAAGGGTAAAATATATGTTTCTTACTACCCTAACAAGTTTCCTTAGGGAATGGTGCCAAGCCAAATTTTGGCCTTGCGCCATTGCAAAAGGCGCCAAAAGGGTTTTTGGCTGCCTATAAATATAGGCCACCCCATGCGTATTCTGGATCCTCAAAATCGCTCTAGAAACTTTCTAAAAACAGACTTCAAATTGCCTCAAAAACCCTAATTCTCTAAAGTCTCCTTCAAACCCTAGCCCCCATATAATCCATACACTCAAATCCTAATCTGTACACATCAAACCTTAGTCTTCAAGCTTCATTGAAGGTTAAGTCCAGCCTTGGAAGCTCTTGAAGTCATCTCAAAGTTCAAGCAAGTCCTCAATTGAAGCATTCAACCTAACAAGAAGACAATGTAGGGTTTTATTTACTTTTATGTAATTCCACCCTCTCTCTTCTCCCTCCTAACTCACTTGGGTTTTCTTCTATTTTAATCCCCATGTTTTACCTTCTCTTCTTGCATGCTTGAAACAAGGGATCTCTCGATTCATGCCTTAGAAAGAATCACAGTGTTAGTGATTTTCTTCGAGTTCAACCTAAGACAGTGGGTCTGGCCTCCTTGGTTATGTGGTGAAGCTTAACCTTGTATGTTGATGTCCCTATTGCATTGTAACTATCATAGTCATGTATTCAAGTATGTTTTTAAACTTGCATTAATGGTTGCTTTCAAAACTTGCTTTCAAAACCTTTTCTTTCAAAGTTGTTTTCAAAACCACAACCCTAAGATGATTCTAACCATTCTATTATTAGGGTTGTTTTAGAAAGTGTTATATTCAATATGACCATCAAGGTCCAAATTTGGGTTTAAACCTTAAATTGTTTTTCAAGAAATCACAAATCTAAGATGATTCTAACTATTACATGGTTAGTGTTGTTTTAGGAAAGTTTTACATTCAAAGAGACCATCAAAGTCCATAATAGAGTTTCAACCCCTAGTTGTTTTCAAAATCACAATCCTAGAATGGTTCTAACCTTCTCATGATTAGAATCGTTTTAGGAAATTGAGAAATACAAGAGAATTTCAAAAGTCTACATTCAAGCTTTTCTAAAATAGTTTTGCAAATTCATATCCTAAAATTCTTTGCAAAGATTTACCTTCTAGAAAGCCTTTGTCTTGAAGTCCAAGTCAAAATCCTAGAGTCCATGTTTAGGAAACCCTAGGTTTTTCATATAAAATCATAGCTTTCTATTTGCATCAAATCATAGATTTTCAAAATCATTTTTTACATGAAATTATAGATTTCCTAATTTAAAAGTCACATAAAATGATATATTAGCTTTCCAATTTAAGTCAAATCAAATCTTGTCCCAAATAGAAAACTTAATCAAATATCCTATTTTTGAAAATAAAAGCTAATCTCCTATCTTGGAAAATAAAAATCAAATATTTCTTAATTTTAATCTTTCCTAATTTTTAAAATTTTCAAAAAATAAAACTTTCCCTTTTCAATTGAAATACAATCTTTTCAATTTAAATGCATTGCATAAACCCTAGGTCTTAAGATTTAAATCCCTAGTTACCTCAAACCTAGGTCAAATCTTTTTCAAACTCAACTTTCCAAATTCAATTCTTCTAAATTCAAACATTTCCAAATTCAAACATTTCTTAATTAAAACCTTTCCTAAATCAAATCTTTACAAAAATAGATCATTCCTAAAGTGGAAACTTTCCTAATTTAAAAATTTTCTAATTTAGAACTTTCCTAAAATCAAACTTTTCAAGTGCATGTGTAAACCCTAGGTTATCTAAAATCCTAGGAGGCCAAAACCTTAGTTCCACCCCTAACCCTATGTTAGGAAGCTTCAAATCTTTTCTAAATCAAGATGGTTTTCAAACCCCAATTCAAGTCAAGTTGATTTCAAAGTTTAATTCAAAGTTTTCAAAACAAGTCCATATTCTACTTCAAAGTTCTATTTCAAATCAAAGTCAATTTCAATTCAAAATTCAATTTCCAATCTTCAAATCAAAGTTCGAATCACATGCTTTTCAAGTCAAATTTTTCAAAGACCCGAAAGTGTCTATTTTCAATCGGACCTTGAGTCCGGACTACGACGAACTTGATTCCTAACAAAGGGATACGTAGGCAACCCTCATGGGTGTGGTTATAATATTTTTTAAAATTCCACAACTTTTTTCCAAAATTTCAATTCCTTTTTTCAAAATATATATTCAAATTCTTTTCATTCGCTTGCATATTATGCATCATATCATCTCTAAAAGGAATGGCTCAAACCTTTTTCTAAAATTCTCAAAGTGGATATAATTAGACATTAGATAATCAGGGATTCTAAATGAGTGAATCTACGGTGAAAAGACATGTAGGTATTGTAAGGACGAGATAGGGTGATAGCCTAGTGCGTTTTCCCTATATGTAACCAACCTTTGAACCTAGAATCACTATTTTTGAAAGACCAAAACAGAGTTAGCCTACATCCTCTTGATGGTTCCCTCGCTCGGATCACTAACCGATAATGGCACCACATCGGGGAGTGGGCCTAGGTTTGAAGATCTGGGAACTGAGCCTTCTTAGGAAGCATTAGTAAACCCTCAACCTCATGCACATGTAAAAACCCGTGCATAGCCGAACCTTTGCCGGATTTAAGGCACGCACGACAATTTCAAAACCATGGAGGAAAGGGCGACCGCTTTACTTCCTTTTATTCTTGTCTATTCCTGCTATTATAATGCTTGTATAATGTTCATGCATGCATGTTTATGTTACTATTGCACTCTCTCTCCTTATACTCTTGTATACATGTACATGCATTCAATACTTCATCAAGACAAGAGTTTCAAAGTAACTCAAGTCATTGTATTCTCACGTATATGATTAACCCATAAAAAGTAACACCAAGCTCACTGTCCCTTCCATATAATCTACCAAAATCATAAGGGTTTTCATGCAACCCTAAGGACTTATGGCATGCATTTCAAGTCATTCCATGAAGACATGCCCTAATCCCTCTATGCTCACGGAGATAGGGATGCCAAGAAAACAAAGGGGCAACCAGCAAAGCAAGATCAGTTCAATAACCTCTTGACATCAACAAAAGGCGAATCCAAGGACTCAAAAAAGTAGTTTAGGATTCTCCTTGTAAATGTAGATAGGTGGAAGTCCCAAGGAAGATGTTCCCATTCCCCTTATTAAAATGTACTTCAATTTTCCTGTGTTTAAACTCAAAGTTCAATGTACTCTTTTACTTCCTATGAATGAACGTACGTTCTCGATCAACGGTAAAATATCTTTATACAGGGGAAAACCCTATCTCCAAAGAGCGAGCCGAATGCATCATGTTTAGTCTCCCTCTCAAGTAGGGACACCCCTAAGAGATGCATCACATAAAGCTTTCTAAATATCAAATACTAACTCATGGCATATGTTCTTGTTTTCCCTTCATCTCTCCAGGCAAGAAAAATGGATGCTTGATCACTCCTAAATAGTGCAATTTATATCCGCCAGTGTGCAGTTGCGATATAGTAATAATATCTCGGTAAGTCTGAGGTCGATCCATAGGGAATACAAGAATAAATTTAATTTGGAAAAGTCTACAATTAGAACAAAAGGATAACAAGCTTAGAATTAATTGAAATTGCAGGAAAGCTGCCAAAAAGAAAATAAAAATCAATTATTGAAGATGGTTGATCTAAATTATCAGACAATAAAATTAAACTAATTTTAGGGATATATTCAAATAATATAAAAAGATCTTGGCAGAGTTTGATCCAGTAATAAACCTACAAGTAGGTTCCCAAGATAGTTTTGATTAAAGAAACTTAAGATTTGATTACTCTCTTGGAGTTGATATTCAATTATTTACTAGTGTTCATACCGGGTCCCATTCATACCTGTCCCAGTTTATAAACCTGTCTACAAGGTATGTTTGAAGCTTAATCAAGAATAGTAGATTTCTAAAATACTCCTAATAGGAATATGTAAACAATTATAATCAATACTCTTATCAGAAATTCTAGATATACATATCCCTGCTTGCAAATTAGTCTATACATACATGCTAGATATGATCAAAAATATTATTTTTCAAGATATCCATGAGCAAGAAAATGAATCTTGATCCAAGATCTTGAAATCTTGGAAAATAAGTAACTATCTTGAATCTCTACCTGTAACCTAATTACTTTTTCAACCCATACCAAGAACGGATTTAGCTACTAAAAAATATTATAAAGACTGCAAGAATGGAAATAATAATCAAAAAAAGAAAATACTGCATTTAAGAAATATAATATTGAATTCACAATAAGAACTAGAAAGAAAACTAAAGATGAAAACAAAAGATTAAAAGATTCTCCCTTGAAAGATGAAAAGATTGTCGCGCCCAGATTTTTCGCACTCGAGGAATACTCACACAAGCGGGAAAACTGCTGTACTCTCTCGTTAGAACTCACCCTCCTAGAAGAATGAGTGTGACTAGGTTTGAGCTGAAAATTGATTTGAATAAAGGGGCTTTTAAAAAAAGATTTGAAGTCGCCACCTAACTTGATTAAGGTCAGTTAGGTCACCTAAAAATTAAGCATGATTCGAAAACTACACTTAGGGTTTTTGAAAAAAGGTTTTTGAAAATAGCACCTCAAGAGAGGGTTTTTAAGAAAAACAGGTTGTTTGGCAACCTTTGAAAAACATTTAGCCCTTTTTGAAAAATAACTCCGTTTTTGGTCTATGAAAACAGTGATCTAGATTCGGAGGTTGGTTACGTGTAGGGAAGACGCACTAAGCCATCACCCTATCCTACCCTTTCGGTACCTACATGTCAATCTACCCTAGATTCACGTATGGGAGTCTCTAACTAACTAATGTTCAATCCTATCCACTTTGAAAAACAATGTTTGAAAAGAAACTAACATGATGCATGATATGCAAGTGCAATAGAAGAGAGTTGATTTAGAAATAGATTTGGAAAGGGATTTGATCTAATTTGAAAAGGAGGAGATAGAAGTTTGAATTTGGAAAGAAGATTTTGGGAATTGAAAATAGAGATTTGAAATTGGAAATTTGAAAATTGATTGGAAATTTGAAAAGATTGTAGAATTTGAGTTTTGAAAAATATGGAAATAGAAATTTGAAAAAAAGTTGTGACTGCACCCATGAGGGTTGTCTACGTATCCTTTTGGAGGAATCAGGTCAGTCGTAGTTCGGACTAGAGTCTGATTAAAAATAGAAGAATTGATTGGAAGAAAGAGATTGAATTGGAAATTGAATTGGAAGATTGAGAGATTGAACTTTGATTGGAAGATTTGAAAAAATTGATTTTGAAAGACTTGGTTTTAGGAAACCTAGACTTAATAACTTCAAAAAGAAGAATTGGATTTGACTTGGAAAGATTTTGAAAAAGAATTGACTTGAATATTAGACTTGGAAGATTAGAGAAAAATTGGAATTAGGAAAGGTTCGAATTTGGAAAGTTTCATTTTTGGAAAGTTTTCGAATTAGGAAAGTTTCGAAATTAGGAAAGTTTTGAATTAAGAAAGTTTCGACTTAGGAAAGTTTTGAATTAGGAAAATTTCAACTTAGGAAAGTTTTGAATTAGGAAAGGTTTTGAAATTAGGAAGTTTTGAAAGTTGGAAAGTTTAGAATTTGAAAAGTTTTGAAATAGGAAAGTTTTGAAAATCGGAAAGTTTTGAGTTTAGAAAAGTTTTAGATTTGGAAAGTTTTAGAGTTTTAGAAAATCTTGAGGTTAGGAAAGGTTTGAATTTAAGAAAAGTTTGAAAACTTAGGTTAGGAGAGTTAAGATTTGAAAATGGACGGAATTAGGAAAAGGTAGAATTAGGAAGGGTGTGGAAATTGAGTTTTAAAATTTAGGAAAGATTTGTATGTTCAAGTATTGGAAACTTAAGATTTAGGAAATGAGAAGATTAGGAAGGATTCGATTTAGGAAAGATTTGGATTTTGAAATTTAAGGAAAGATTTAAAGTTTAGGTTTAGGAAACTTATGGTTTAGGAAAGTAGGAAATTAGGAAGAAGTTGAATTAGGAAGGGATTAAATTTGGCCTCTAAAAGAAAAAGGTTTGATTTTGTTTCAAAAAACGGGGGATTGGATCTAGTTTCCTAAACGGAAAGATTGGATTTGGTCAAAGATTTAGAAAGGGAAGTTTTAGAAACTCTAAATTTGGAAAAATATAGTTTTGACGTAGAAAATAGGTTTTGAAAATACGTATAGTTTTGATGTAGAAAACAAAAGATTTTGGAAATCTAGATTTGGGGCAAAGTTTGAAAATCATGTTTTTTGGGAAGAAAATTAGGGTTTCCTAATTGTAAATTCTAGGGCTTGATTTGGGCTCTAAGGAAAGAGTTTTTGGAAAGTGCGTTTTTGGAAACGAAGATTTTGGAAGGAAATCCTAGAGAAGAATTTTTTTGGAAAGAGAGTTTTTGGGAAGATTTTTGGAAAGAGAATTTTTGGAAACGAAGATTTTTAGAAGGGAATCCTCGAGAGGAGTTTTTGAAAAGTATATTTTTGGAACCAAGTTTTTTGGAAGGAAATCCTAGAGGGGAGTTTTTGAAAAAATTCTTGGAGAGAGTTCTTCTAAGAAAGAGACCTAGGGAATGTTTTTGGAAAGTGGACTTTGAAGAGAGCGATTTGGAAAGGAGTTGAAAAAGGAAGATTTGAAAAATAGATTTTGGAGGGAGTTTTTGAAAACAACTTTGGAGAGGAGAGTTTTAAGAAAGCATGTTGAAAAGGAAATTTTTTAGGAAGAGATTTGAAAAGAAAGTTTTTGGAAAGTATGAAAACGTCTCACTTTCCTAAAACGATTCTAACCATAAGAAGGCTAGAATCACTTTAAGAAAATGGTTTTGAAAACAACAAGGGTTGAAAAATATGGACCATGTTGGTCACTTTGAATGTAACACTTGCCTACAGCAACCTTAGCCATAGAAAAGCTAGAATCACATTAGGATTGTGATTTTGGAAACATATTTTGAAAAAGAGATTTTGATGCAACTTTGAAAACAAGTTTGAAAACGATTTGAAAAACAACTTTGAAAACGGTTTTTGGAGGATGCAAGATCATGATATGCACAATGCAATTTTGGGGTCGTGAACATACAAGGCTAAGGCTTCACCACATAATCAAGGGGGCCGAACCCACGTGGTCTTTGGTTAGACTAGAAGAAAGCCCCCGACACGGTGACTCTCCAATAGTCTAATCTTACACATGGACCGGGAGTCCCCTTTGTTTCAAGCATGCAAAGAAAGGGGGGGAAAGAGATGGGGATTAAAATAGAGAAAACCCAAGTGGGTTAGGAGAGAGAAGAGAGAGGGGGAGTGTAGAAATTTAAATAGGAAGCCTACCGTATGTCTTGTTTATTTTGCCCGCCTTGCTTATCTTCGGTCTTCATCTTGATCTTCGTCTTCAATCCACAAGAGCCACCTTCAATCTTTAAACTTTAGATTGCAACTCTTCAAGTCTTCGAAGGAGGGTTGAAGGTTAGTGTGTGAGTGTATAGGGGTGTGTATGAGTATATAGGAGGCTAGGGTTTAGTGTATGGTGGCTAGGGTTTGGAAAACCTAGGGAAGCTAGGGTTTAGGAGGTGCTCTGTATATCGAAATATAGGATTTTTAGACTGAGTTTACAGACCCTTTTCACGTTGGAAGAGACTCTGTATTTATAGAGGTTGGACAACACTGGCGCTAGGCTAAACTTTACACTAGCGCCACTAGGAGTGGCGCCAGGCCATTTTTTGGCTTGGCGCTACTACTAGTGGGGCCAGCCACTTAGGAAATGTTTAAGGTCAGCAAGCAACATATCTTTGACTAGATTTGGGCGCCTGTACTAGTGACTACCATGTAATTTTTAGCCTGGCTTTACTAGGAGTGACTCCGGAAAGTCCGGGAATGATTTTAAGAGACCGGGATCGACCCGGATGGTTGGAAAAGAGTAGGAACACTTAGAATAGTGTCTCAGAGGTATTTAACTTAAAAAGTGAGGATAGAATGTGTTGGAAGGATTGATCGGGCCTTTAGGGGCAATATGGTCAATCGGATCGGGAAGCTACCGGGACAGACTCGGACTATCCCAGAAGAAGACTTGGAATTTGAAAACCTTATTCAGAATGTTCCCAAAGGTTTCCGGTTTGATTCCTGGAGCCGGTGTGGTAGGAAAAGGTGACCGGCCTACCAAGGGTAAAACGGTCATTTCGCATTGGGTTTGCCGGAACCGACTCGAAATGATCCGAAAAGGTAAACGGAGGTCGAGAACAGTATAAAAAACAGTCTTAGAAGGTTACCAGTTTGATACCCAGAGCCGGTGTGGTCAGAAAAAGAGACCGGCCCTCTAGGGGCAAAATGGTCATTTTGTGCCGGGTTGGCCGGAACTGACTTGGAATGATCCGGAAAGATAAGGAAAGGTTGAGAATACTATAAGAAGCATTCTTGAGAGGTTATCAATTTGATATCCAGAGCCGGTGTGGCAAAAAAAGGAGACCGGCCCATCAGGGGCAAAATGGTCATTTTGTACTGGGTTTGCCGGAACTAACTCGGAATGATCCGAAAAGATAGAGTGAAGTTACTAAAGGGGCCCTGATTGGAACCGTCTCGAGGAATAAACTGTCTCGAGAGAGGGATTGAAAACGGGACTTACCGTCTTTAAAAAGACGCGCTTGATTAGAACTGTCTCGAGAGAGGGATTGGAAAGGGGACTTACCGTTTTCGAAAAGTCGTGCCTGATTTGGAACCGTCTCGAGGAATAAACTGTCTCAAAAGAGGGATTGGAAAGGGGACTTACCGTCTTCAAAAAGATGCGCCTGATTGGAATTGTCTCGAGGAATAAACTGTCTCGAGAGATGGATTGGAAAGGGGACTTACCATCTTCAAAAAGACGTGCCTGATTTGGAACCGTCTCGAGGAATAAACTGTCTCGAGAGAGGGATTGGAAAGGGGACTTACCGTCTTCAAAAAGACATGCCTGATTGGAGTCGTCTCAAGGAATAAACTATCTCGAGAGAGGGATTGGAAATGAGATTTACCCTATTTGAAAAGACGTGCCTGCTTGGAACCGTCTCGAGGAATAAACTGTCTCGAGAGAGGAATTGGAAAGGGGACTTACCGTCTTCGAAAAGACGGGCCTGATTAGAACAATCTCGAGGAATAAACTGTCTTGAGAAAGGGATTGGAAAGGGGACTTACCGTCTTCGAAAAGACGCGCCTGATTGGAACCGTCTCGAGGAATAAACTGTCTTGAGAGAGGGATTGGAAAGGGGACTTACCGTCTTCGAAAAGACGTGCCTGATTTGGAACCGTCTTGAGGATTAAACTGTCTCGAGAGAGGGATTGGAAAGGGGACTTACCGTCTTCGAAAAGACGTGCCTGATTGGAACCGTCTCGAGGAATAGACTGTCTCGAGAGAGGGATTGGAAAGGGGACTTACCGTCTTCGAAAAGACACGCCTGATTGGAATTGTCTCGAGAGAGGGATTGGAAAGGGAACTTACCGTCTTCGAAAAGACGTGCTTGATTAGGGACCGTTTCGAGAAATAAATTGTCTCGAGAGAGGGATTGGAGTTGGAAATAACAATGCCCTTAAGGGCATTTTGGTCAATTTGCCCTTATTTGGGCCTGGTGAGCCCGCGAAGCGATGGAAAGACGGGATTTGGACTTAGAAAGTTGGTTTTGATTGGAATATGCCCACAATGACTTGAACACAAGTCTGGACGGAGTGTAGACTGCCGTGCGGTAAAAAATGGGGTGCTTACAAAGATTTGTAGCTTCCAAAAGATGGATGATTTTTCCTTTCAAAACCCTAGAATTCTTCTCCTCTTCTAAAACAAAAAAACTCCTAAGTCTATTCTACCTCTTCCTAATCTATTTACAACTAAAATATGAGTTAATCTACAAATCCCGTTGTCAGGCGTACAGACGGATTCCACTGAGTGCTCAGACGGGTTAGGTTCCTTCACGAAAGTTGTAGATCTCAAAAAGTTATATAAAACCGACATATTACGGCCCTTGATAGCCTTTCTGGTTCGAGAGATATGGATTTTCAAAGTTTTAACTCTACGTGCCTCAGCAACTTGTATCACAGTTTCAGCAGCTTGTACATTGACAACAACCTTTTGAAACCTATGATTAAATTACATTCGAAATCATTCCATTTAAGCTCGAAACCTACATAAACCATCATAAACTTCATTAATAGCAAAATATAACTAGAAAGACATATAATCATAAACTAATGCCAACAAAGCACTAATTAAGGGCTTATAATTGTACTTTTTAAGCACAATCATACCCCTCAACTAGATTTTTTCTAGTCCCTAGCAAAATACTAAAAACCAAAAATATAATCCTCACTTTCGTAGAAGTCACGAATGCATTTAGCCTATGCATCAAGCCTTTAAACCCCTAGGTTACTCCTAGTGGACGAATGATGTCTCGTAAGGGCTTGCAATAATGATACCCACAAACATTTATTCATTTCAAACAATCAATGATAGAAAGAACAGTTAAGGCATATGATAACTTACTTAAGGTAATTCTCAATTCAACCTCCATCACGAGTCATGCAAGGTTAAGATATGAAAGTTACAAGAAAGATGCATATTACAATGCACTAACAATCCAATATAACTCAGGTGTATCAATATCATGCACTAGCATCCTTCATGCTTTGATTCAAATGCTCTCAAGGCATACACTCATAATAAAATGATTGCATGGGCCTCTCAATGGAAAGCTCATCATAAGAGTAATTGTATAAGTCATGCAATAAGAGTAATCTAATAACAAAAACCGCAAAAACGTAAGCATATAAGACTTGACATAGCTTCATGAAAGAATATTCACAATGTAGTGCCTAGATTTTTAGCACTCGAGGAATACACATAAGCGAAAAAATACTGTACTCTCTCGTTAGAACTCATCCTCCTAGCAGAATGAGTGCAACTAGGTTTGAATTAAAAATTAATTTAAATAAAGGGCTTTTGAAAAATAATTTGGAGTTACCACCTAACTTGATTAAGGTGAGTTAGGTCACCTAAAAACTAAGCACAATCCGAAGACTACACTTAGGGTTTTTGAAAACGATTTTGAAAATACTTCCTCAAGAGAGGGTTTTTAAGAATACAGGTTGTTTGGCAACCTTTAGAAAACTTTTAAGCCCTTTTTTGAAAATTACTGCATTTTGGTCTTTCGAAAACAGTGATCTAAGTTCGGAGGTTGGTTACGTGTATGGAAGATGCACTAAGCCATCCCCCTACCCTGTTCTTACGGTATCTATTCACCCTAGATTCATCTATTAGAGTCTTTAATTAATCTATGTCCAAAACTATCCACTTTGAAAAGAATTTTTAGAAAGAAATTGATATGATACATGATATGCAAGTGCAATAGAAAGATTTGATTTGAAAATAGAATGGGAAATAGATTTGAAAAGAACTTGATTTGATTTGAAAAGAGATTTGAAGAGAGATTTAATTTTGAAAGAATGTTTTTGAGATTGAAAATAGAGATTTGGAAATAGAAATTTGGAATTGAAAGTTCGAAAATAGTTATGGAATTAGAGATTTGAAAAAGGTTGTGGAATTGAAAATTTGAAAAAGGTTGTGACTGCACCCATAAGGGTTGCTGGCGTATCCTTTTTGAAGAATCAGGTCAGTCATAGAACGAACAAGAGTCCGATAGAAAATAGAATGTTTGATTTAAAAAAGAGATTTTGATTTGAACTTAGAATATAAAATTGGAAATTGGAATTTTGGAATTGAAAAGATTGGACTTTGATCTTTGATTGGAAGATTTGAAAAGATTGATTTTGAAAAACTTAGTTTCAGGAAGCCTAGACTTAGGAAAGATGAAACTTAGGAAAGACTTGAGATTTAAGAAAGATTAGACTCGAATGTTGGACTTGGAAGATTAGGGAAGTTGGAATTTAGGAAAGATTCAAGTTAGAAAAGTTTCAAAATAGGAAAGTTTCATTTCAGAAAAGCGTCATTTTAGGAAAGGTTTCGAATTAGGAAAGTGTCATTTTAGGAAAAGTTTCGAATTAGGAAAATTTTGTTTTAAAAAAGATTTCGAATTAGGAAAGAATTAAAATTGAAAAGTTTTAAAATTGAAAAGTCTTCTTTTTAAGAAAGAATTGATTTTTGGAAAGAGTTGAATGTGGAAAAGTTTAATTTAAGAAAGATTAAGAATTTTAGAAAGTTTAGGATTTAGAAAGTTTTGACTTAAGAAAGTTTTGGAATTTAGAAAGTTTTAACTTAGGAAAGGTTTCGCTTTTAGAAAGTTTTAACTTAAGAAGGTTTCGAAAAGTTTAAATTTGGAAAGATTTGAAATTTAGAAAGTTTAGGATTTGGAAAGATTTGAAATTTGAGTTTTAGAAATACTTGAGATTAAGAAAGGTTTGAGTTTAAAAAATATTTGAAAACTTAGATTTGGAAAGTTTAAATTTGGAAAGGTGTGGAATTAGGAAAGGTTGGGGTTAGGAAAGATTTGGAAGTTTAAAGTTTAAGGACAGATTTAAATGTTTAAGTTTTGGAAACTTAAGCTTTAGGAAAGTATGAGATTAGGAAGGAGTGGATTAGGAAAGGTTTAGACTAGGAAGGATTAAGATTCCTATTTTTCTAAAACGAAAGATTGGATTTTGTTTCTAAAAAGAGATGGTTTGATTTTGTTTCCAAAAATGGAGGATGGGATTTAGTTTCCTAAATGGGGAGATTGGATTTGGTTTCCTAAAACGGATGATTGACTTAATATGGATTTAGAAAGATGATGTTTTTGAAATCTTAGATTTTGGGAAGACTATAGTTTTGATGTAGAAAATAAGATTTGGTAACTTATAATTGAGATGTGAAAAAGGAGATTTTGGAAACTTAGGTTTTGAGGCAAGATTGAAAATCATGTTTTAAGCAAGGAAATTAGGGTTTCCTAATCGTTGGCTTTAGGGCTTGACTTGGCTTCTAAGGAAAGAGATTTTGGAAAGTGAGTTTTTTTACAAAAGGAAGATTTTTAGAGGGAGATCCTAAAAAGGAGTTTTTGGAAAGAGATTTTAGGAAAACGTTTAGGGAGTGTTTCTAGAAAGTGAATTTGAAGAAAGCGTTTTGGAAAAGAGTTTAAGAAGACATTTTGGAAAATAGATCTTTGAAGGGAATATTTTAGAAAACAATTTTGGAAAGGAATTTTGAGAAGGAGATTGGAGAGAGTTTTTAGAAAGTACGTTGGAAAGAGGTTTTTTAGAAATAGAGATTTTTGAAAAGAAAGTTTTTGGAAAGTCCATAAAAATATCTCACTTTTCTAAAGCGATTCTAACCATAAGAAGGCTAGAACCACTTTAAGATAGTAGTTTTGAAAATAACAAAGATTTGAAAATATGGACCATATTGGTCACTTTAAATATAATACTTTCTGAAAGCAACCCTAGCCATAAAAAGGTTAGAATCACCTTAGGATTGTGATTTTGAAAACAAGTTTTGAAGAAGAAGATTTGATGCAAGTTTTGAAGATGGTTTTGATGCAAGTTTTGAAAACAAGTTGAAAAAGGAATTTTGGAGGAATGCAAGATCATGATATGCAGAATGCAAGTTGGGGTCGTGAACATACAAGGTTAAGGCTTCACCACATAATCAAGGGGGCCGAACCCACGTGGTCTCTGGTTAGATTAAAAGAAAGCCCTCGACACGGTACCTCTCAAAAGCCTAATCCTACACATGGATTGGGAAGTCCCTTGTTTCAAGCATGTAAGAAAGGGGGGGAAGAAGATGGGGGATTAAAATAGAAGCACACCCAAGTAGGTTTGAAGGGAGAAGAGAGAGGGGAAAGATGCATAAACTTAAATAGAGAGTGTCACGCCCAGATTTTTCGCACTCGAGGAATACTCACACAAGCGGGAAAAATGCTGTACTCTCTCGTTAGAACTCACCCTCCTAGAAGAATGAGTGCGACTAGGTTTGAATTGAAAAATTGGTTTGAATAAAGGGCTTTTGAAAAAGATTTGGAGTCGCCACCTAACTTGATTAAGGTGAGTTAGGTCACCTAAAAACTAAGAATAATCTGAAGACCACACTTAGGGTTTTTAGAAAAAGGTTTTTGAAAATACCACCTCAAGAGAGGGTTTTAAAGAAAACAGGTTGTTTGGCAACCTTTGAAAAATATTTAGCCTTTTTTGAAAAATAACTCCTTTTTGGTCTTTGAAATCAGTAATTCTAGATTCGAAGGTTGGTTACGTGTAGGGAAGACGCATTAAGCCATCACCCTACCCCGCCCTTTCGGTACCTACATGTCAATCTACCCTAGATTCACCTATGAGAGTCTTTAACTAACTAATGTTCAATCCTATTTACTTTGAAAAATGAATTTTTGAAAAGAAACTAACATGATGGAAGATATGCAAGTGCAAGAAAAGAGAATTGAAAAATAGATTTGGAAAGAGATTAATTTGAAATTGATTTGAAGAGATGGAATTGAAATTGGAAAGTATGAAAATTTAGAAATAGAAATTTTGAAATTGGAATTTTGAAAATAGATTGGAATTTGAAAAATGTGGAGACTGCACCCATGAGGGTGGAATTGAAAGTTTGAAAAGTGCTGTGACCGCACCTATGAAGGTTGCCTACGTATCCCTTTGGGGGAATCAGGTCAGTCGTAGTTCGGACCGGAGTCCGATTGAAAATAGAAGAGTTGATTTGAAGAAAGAGATTAAATTGGAAATTGAATTCAAAGATTGAGAGATTGAACTTTGAATAGAGGATTGAAAATTGGAATTTGGAATTTTGGAATTGAAAGATTGAATTTTGATTTAAAAAAGTAGAACTTGGAAGAAAGATTTAGACTTGTTTTGGAAAGATGAAAGTTTAAGAAACCTAGACTTAGGAAAGGTTTGACTCGACTTGGAAGGTTTAGGAGATTAGGAAAGATTAGATTTAGGAAATGTTTAAATTAGGAAAAGTCCGATTTAGGAAAGTTCCATTTTAGAAAAGTATCATTTTAGGAAAGTTTTCGAGTTAAGAAAGCTTCGAAATTAGGAAATTTTTATTTTTGGAAAGTTTTGGAATTAGGAAAGTTTCATTTTTGGAAAGTTTTGGAATTTAGGAAAGTTTCGACTTAGGGAAGTTTTGAAAATTGGAGAGTTTTGAATTTAGAAAGTTTTCGAAATAGGAAAGGTTTTCAAATTAGGAAAGTTCCCAAATTAGGAAAGTTTTGAAAGAGGGAAGTTTTGAAAATTGGAAGGTTTACAAAACAAGAAAGCTTTAAAAATAGGAAAGTTTTGAAATAGGAAAGTATTGAGTTTAGAAATGTTTTGAATTAGGAAAGTTTCAACTTAAGAAAGGTTTTGAATTTGGAATGTTTTTGAAAAGGGAAAGTTTTCAATTTAGGAAATGTTTGAATTGAGAAAGTTTTGAGTTTAGAAAAGTCTTATATTTGGAAAGATGTTGAAGTTTTGAAAAATTTAGAATTTAGAAAATTTGGAAGTTTAGAAAGATTTAACTTAAGAAAGTTTTGAACTTGGAAAGCTTTGAATTTGGAAAGATTTGAAATTTGGGAAAGTTTAAGATTTAGAAAGTTTTAGAGTTCAAATTTTAGAAAATCTTGAAATTAGGAAGGGTTTGAATTTAGGAATGGTTTGAAAACTTAGGTTTAAAAAGTAAAGATTTGGAAAGGGGTAGAATTAGGAAAGAGTGGAGTTAGGAAGGATGTGGAAATTGAGTTTTAAAATTTAGGAAATATTTTTATTTTCAAGTTTTGGAAACTTAAGGTTTAGGAAAGGAGAAGCTTAGGAAGGATTCGAATTAGGAAAGATTTGGATTTTGAAATTTAAGGGAAGATTTAAGGTTTAGGTTGAGGAAACTTATGGTTTAGGAAGGAATTGGATTTAAGAAAGGTTTGGATTAGGAAGGGATTGGATTTGGTTTCTAAAAGAAAAGATTTGATTTTGTTTCAAAAAACGGAGGACGGGATCTACTTTCCTAAACGGGGGAATTGGATTTGGCTTCCTAAAAGGAAGATTTGATTTGACAAGGATTTAGAAAAGGAAATTTCTAGAAACCCTAGGTTTGGAAATGTAGAGTTTTGATGTAGAAAAGAGGTTTTAGAAATGTGTATAGTTTGGATGTAGAAAACGAGAGATTTTGGAAACCTAGGTATGGGGCAAAGTTTGAAAATCATGTTTTTGGAAAGAAAATTAGGGTTTCCTATTGTGAATTCTAAGGCTTGACTTGGGCTTTAAAAAAAGAGTTTTTGGAAAGCGTGTTTTTAGAAACGAAGATTTTCTAGAAGGGAATCCTAGGAAGGAGTTTCTAGAGGGAAGAGTTTTTGGAAAGTAAATTCGAAGAGAGAGTTTTTAGAAAGAGATTGTTAAAGAGAAGGAGTTTTTGGAAAGTGTGTTTTTGGAAACGTAGATTTTGGAAGGAAATCCTAGAGAGGAGTTTCTAGAGGAAAGATTTTGGAAAGAGAGTTTTTGGAAAGATTTTTGGAGAGAGTTTTTCTAGGAAGATTTTTGGTAGAAGATTGTTGAAGAGAATTTTTAGGAAAGTGAATTTAGGGAGTGTTTTTAGAAAGAGATTTTGGGGAGAGGATTTTGGAAAGGAGTTGAAAAAGGGAGTTTTGAAAAATAGATTTTTGGAAAGAGTTTTTTTAAAAAAACAATTTTGGAAAGGAGAGTTTGAGGAGAGTATGTTGAAAAAAAGACTTTTAGGAGGAAGGATTTGGAAAGAGAATTATTTGGAAAGTATGAAAACGTCTCACTTTCCTAAAGCAATTCTAACCATAAGAGGGCTAGAACCACTTTAGGAAAGCGGTTTTGAAAACAACAAGAGTTGAAAATATGGACCATAAAAGCCACTTTTAATGTAACACTTTCCTAAAGCAACCCTAGCCATGGAAAAGCTAGAATCACCCTAGGATTGTGATTTTGAACACAAGTTTTTGAAAAGGAAATTTTGATGCAATTTTGAAAACAAGTTTGAAAACGACTTTGAAGACAACTTTGAAAATAATTTTTGGAAGATGCAAGATCGTGATATGCACAATGCAAATTTGGGGTCATGAACATACAAGGCTAAGGTTTCACCACATAATCAAGGGGGCCGGACCCACGTGGTCTTCGGTTAGCCTAAAGGAAAGCCCCCGACACGGTGACCCTCCGATAGTCTAATCCTACACATGGACCGGGAGTCCCCTTGTTTCAAGCATGCAAAGAAAGAGGGGGAAAGAGATGGGGGATTAAAATAGAGAAAACCCAAGTGGGTTAGGAGAGAGAAGAGAGAGGGGGGAAGTGCGAAAATTTAAATAGGAAGCCTACCGTATGTCTTCTTTATTTTGCGCGCCTTGCTTGTCTTCGATCTTCGGTCTTCGTCTTGATCTTCGTCTTCAATCTTCAAGAGTTGTCTTCAAGCTTCAAACTTCAGATTACAACTCTTCAAGTCTTCGAAGGAGGGTTGAAGGTTAGTGTATGAGTGTATGGGGATGTATAGGAGTGTATAGGAGGCTAGGGTTTAGTGTATAGTGGCTAGGGTTTGGAAAACCTAGGGAAGCTAGAGTTTAAGAGGTGCTCGAGCTCTGTATATCGAATTATATGATTTTTAGGTTAAATTTGTGGATCCTTTTCACGTTGAATGAGGCTTTGTATTTATAGAGGTTGGACAATACTGGCGCCTGTTGCAGTGGCGCCAGGCCATTTTTTGGCTTGGCGCCACTAGTAGTGGCGCCAGCCATTTAGGAAATGTTTAAGGTCGGCAAGCAACGTATCTTTGACTAGATTTGGGCTCTTGTACTAGTGACTACCATGCAATTTTTAGCCTAGCTTCACTAGGAGTGGCTCCGGAAAGTTTGAGAATGATTTGAAGGAGCCAGGAATGACCCGGAAGGCCGGAAAGGAGCAGGAACACTTAAAATAGTGTCCTGGAGGTATTTGACTTGAAAAGTGAGGATAAGATGTGTCGGAAAGGTTGACCGGGCCTTTAGGGGCAGAATGGTCAATCGGACCGGGAAACTGCCGGGACAAACTCGGACTGTCCCGGAAGAAGACTTGGGATCTGGAAACATTATTTAGAACATTCCCAGAGGTTTCCGGTTTGATTTCCAGAGCCGGCGTGGTCGAAAAAGGAGACCGGCCCACCAGGGGCAAAACGGTCATTTTGCACCGAGTTGGCCGGGACTGATTTGGAATGATCCGGAAAGGTAAAAGGAGGTTGAGAACATTATAAAAAGTAGTCTCAGGAGTTTACCAGTTTGACGCCCAGAACTGGTGTGGTCGAAAAGGAGACCGGCCCACCAGGGGCAAAACGGTCATTTTGTACCGGATTGGCCGGAATTGACTCGGAATGAATCGGAAAGGTAAAGGAAGGTCGAGAATACCATAAGAAGTAATCTTAGAAGATTACTGGTTTGATACCCAGAGCTAGTGTGGTTCCTAGGGTGTTTGAATGCCTAGGTATAAAACGGTCATTTAGCTTTAAGTGGGCCCTATGGGCCCGAGAAACGACTGGTGGACTAAATTCAAGTTAAAAAGGCGGGCTTAGAGTCTAAATATGCATGTGATGTGTGAAAGTGAGCTTGGTCAGCTCGGAGATTGCCGAGCGGGCAAAAATAGGATGCTTATAGAGAGCCTACCATGTATCTTCTTTATTTTGCTTTGCTTTGTGCACTTTGTTTTTCTTGCTATGCTTTGGTCTTCGCTTTAGTCTTCATCTTGATCTTCGGGAACTTGTCTTGATCTTCGAGAGCTTTGGGTTGTAGCACTTCAAGTCTTCAATGGAGGCTTTGCAGGCTAGTGTATGAGTGTATATGAGAGCTAGGGTTTGTGTATGGGGGCTAGGGTTTGGAAAACCTAAAGAAAACTAGGGTTTAGGGAGGCTATGAGCTCTGTATATTGAAGAGTAGGGTTTTTAGACTGAGTTTGCGGACCTTTTTCACGCTTGAAGAGGCTCTGTATTTATAGAGAGAAGAACAACTTGGCGCATGTTGCAGTGGCGCCAGGCCAAAGAACACATTGGCGCCACTAGGAGTGTTGCCAGGTCAATTTTTGGCTTGGCGCCACTAGCAGCCACTGAGGAAAGCTTTTAAGTTGGCAAGCAATGTGTCCTCAGAAGATTTGGGCGCCTGTACTAGTGATTACCATGCAATTTTTAGCTTAACTTCACTAGGACTGGCTCTAGAAGGTTTGGGAATAATTTGAAGGGGCCGAGAATGACCCGGAAGGCCAGAAAGGGATAAAAACCCTTAGAATAAGGTCCCAAGGGTAATGGACTTGAAGAATAATGTTAAGATGTGATGGACAGGTTGACCGGGCCATTAGGGGCAAAACGGTCAACCGGGCCAAAAAGCTGTCGGAACGGACTCAGAATGTCCCAGAAGAAGACTCAAGGTTTGGAAACATTATTTAGAATGTCCCAGGAGGTTACTGGTTTGATACCCAGAGCCGGTGTGGTTGGAAAAGGTGACCGGCCCACTAGGGGCAAAACGGTCATTTTGCATTGGTTTGCCGAAATTGACTTAGAACGATCTGGAGAGATAATGAAAGGTCGGGAATATTATAAAAATCATTCTCGGGAGGTTATCGGTTTGATAACCAGAGCTGGTGTGATTCTCAGGGTATTCGGATGCCTAGGGGTAAAATGGTCATCTTGACCAGAAAGTCTCGGAATTGGCTCGAAATTGACTAGAAGGCATCTAATCATGCCGGATTACCTTTAAGACAATCTTGGAAAGGTGGACTTACCGTTCTAAGGACTTAGGTACTTTCTCTAGAAACGTGCCGGAAATCGCCCTAGGGCCAGTTTGGTCATTTTTTACCGAAGTGGGCTAGCAAGCACTAGTGTTGACCTCGGTTTTGAGTGTTTTTGGCACTCTGATGGCGGTCCCATGATATAGGGGTTTGTTGGGAATTCCCTATATCGACCTTTTTACGAGTGTTTTCGCCACTTTGACAATTGCGATGTTTATGAGTACTTTCGCTACTCTGACGGTTCGTGATCATTCTCGAGACTACTTGATCTCGGAGAAGTTGCTAAATGGACTTAGCGCTTGAGGAATCAACTTTCTCAGAAGGTGTGCCAAAACAGACATTTCTGCATTGGCAGGCTAGCAAGCGCCAAAGGTAGACCGTTCTACCATCTGGAGGAGTTGGGGTCTCGTCCTGGTCGACGGGTTTAATGGGACTTACCATTTCGAAGAACTTTCTTCGAAAAATGTGCTGGATAGGATGGACTTACTGCCTCGTGGAATCAACTTTCTCGAGGGATGGATTGGAATTTGGAATTGGACTCAAAGTTTGATTGGAATTGGATTTGAAAATGGGGACTTATCATCTTCGAGAAGACGTGCCCATTGGAATTGGACCGAACAATGCCCCCACGGGTATTTTGGTCATTTTGCCTCTATTTGGGCCCGGCAGGCCCGCGAAGTGATGGATTGACTATGTTAGACTTGAAAAATTGAGTTGACTCAAAATATGTTCATATCGATTTGAATACAAGTCTGGACGGACTGGAGACTGCCTAGCGGGCAAAAATGGGGTGCTTACACATTGTCCAAGTGATAATCAAGAAATTGACAAGGATAACTTATTCTCAAAAGAATTTTCAACTCATATATACTTCCGGATTAACTAAGGCCTTCTGCATGAAGAAGAAAAAATTATGGAGAGAGAAAGAATAAACTACTCAAAATGTTTGTGCCCAAGGCATCTAATGATCACTAAAGCCATACTTTCACCTCCCAATTCATATGATAATGCATCTTCTTCTTTTTCATTTTCTTTTTGCATTTCTTCTCTATTTTTTTTTCTTTCTTTTTCATCACATCCCAAATACATCACCTCCTCTTCAAGCTCTTCACTAGCATAAAGATCACATCTCTTTTATAGGAAGTATTTCAACAAGGACTTGGCTCTATCAAGGATGATATATAAAAGATTCAAAAGAAAAAATCTAGAAATTGTGGATCCAAGAAGAATAGAATGACCTAAAAACATATCCGAAGTATGTTAAGTTTGAAATTCAAGAGAGTATAAGTGTCAATAACCTTAATCATTACCCAATTTATGAATCAAAATAAAGTATAATGAAGAATAGAAAATGAAAGAAATATCATTGAGTAAACGTAATTCAACTCCGAAAAGAAGATAAATTGGTTCTAAAGCTCACAAGGTATAATCTCCACTATTTAAGGATGGAAAATGCACAAAATCATCAACACAAGATGTCATATAACAAGACAGTGCATAATGATGTAATCTCTCTCTTGTAATGTTTTCATAGAAAAAACTTGTAATGCATCATCATAAGAAGTTAACTCGACAATTAAGCTCAAGTTTAGTCTAATGGATGACTCCAATCATTCTCATTTCAAAGATTGTATTGACATGAACATAAATATGGTTCTAATAAAAATATTTTCAATGCACCTACCATTAATAATACTAAGCGATAAAAGCATAAATAAAAATACCGACCATAACCGGTGAACCATATGCTACTCAACTCTTACCAACTCAGTTCCGGTGTCCAAATGTGAATCAATGTGAGCAACACCTGTAACTAGTCAGCAACATGTAACAAAGGTTTTTCCATTTTTTTTAGAAAGGTAAATAAAGTAAAAGAAGAAAAAAAGCAAAATGTCCTTCAAAAAAAAAAATAAAAAAACTAAACTACACTAAACTAAATAAACAACTAGTAAATCAAGTTCTCAAAAACTCTAAGACAAATGGGTAGGACCCTGCTCTAGTGCCACGAATGTCGAGGCCACTGAAGTGCAATCTTTTAGCAAGTCCACCTCTGCCTTTAACTCAACAATTTGCCTTTGCAAGGACTCAATAATCACATATGAACTGGTCGGGACAAGCTGTGGCTGCCACGGAACTAAGGTGGGTCAGTCACTCTGCTGAGGTGCTCGGGTACTCAAGGCATCCAAACCAGATAAAGGATGACCTGAATGCCCAATGGTGTTCGAAGGCAATGTAAGTACTCCAATCTGCTCCAAAATCTGAGTAATGAAAACCATAGGGTAACCCACCAGATGAATAACGTGCTTCCCCCATAACAGTTAGGATTATAGTAGGAAGATCAATAGTATACCCCTTACCAATAATATAAAGCCAAAAACACCTATAGTGATCCACTAAAACATATGCTACTTAAACCGGCGAACCATATGCTACTCAACTCTTACCAACTCAGTTCCGGTGTCCAAATGTGAATCAATGTGAGCAACATCTGTAACTAGTCAGCAACATGTAACAAAGGTTTTTCCATTTTTTTTAGAAAGGTAAATAAAGTAAAAGAAGAAAAAAAGCAAAATGTCCTTCAAAAAAAAAAAAAAAAAAAAAACTAAACTAAACTAAACTAAACTAAATAAACAACAAGTAAATCAAGTTTCTCAAAAACTTTAAGACAAATGGGTAGGACCCTGCTCTGGTGCCACGAATGTCGAGGCCACTGAAGTGTAATCTTTTAGCAAGTCCACCTCTGCCTTTAACTCAACAATTTGCCTTTGCAAGGACTCAATAATCGCATATGAACTGGTCGGGACAAGCTGTGGCTGCCACGGAACTAAGGTGGGTCGGTCACTCTGCTGAGGTGCTCGGGTACTCAAGGCATCCAAACCAAATAAAGGATGACCTAAATGCCTAATGGTGTCTGAAGGCAATGTAAGTACTCTAATCTGCTCCAAAATCTGAGTAATGAACAAACCATAGGGTAACCCACTAGATGAATAACGTGCTTCCCCCATAACAGTTAGGATTATAGTAGGAAGATCAATAGTATACCCCTTAGCAATAATATAAAGCCAAAAACACCTATAGTGATCCACTAAAACATTTAAATCCACTTCAGGCATAATATTTAAGAGAAAAATCAAATTCAACAGCCTATACTCCCTTTTCAGATACGACACGGGTATGATGGAATGATGACCCACTGTTGGTATTTTTTGTAATTCGGCAAGCATCACATCAATATGGGTGAATTTCCTTTAAACAGCTTAAAATCTAACTTTAGAACCCTTGGCAATGTCAAAAGCTCACAAACATCATTCGTTGTAATAGTGATCGTGCGTCCCTTTACTTTGGATTGAATGGAGAGCTCGGGTGTTTCAGATATGCTCGAATAAGCATAGAATTCTCGCACCATGTGAATATTCACTGAACTCTCGCTTTTTAACATCCGGAGCCAACCCCACTGTATAAATATAGATTTCAAGAATCTATCAGAAAAACTTGAGAGTTGCACTTGGCGTTCAATTAACACTTGTCGATCTTGATATGAGTTCAAGTACATATCCCTCTCACGAGAGTTAGCAAACTGTTTGATTTCTTGTTGTTATCTATTCTTACTTCTTTTGAGTGACATGGTTCTCAAAATTGCTTTGTTTGGCCCGTTCTTAAGAGAAACTCACAAGAATAAATAAAAAGCAAAAAAATAAAGAAAATGAATGACATAACATAAATTAAGTTAAACAGTACTCCATTAAACTAACGTAAATAAAAAAAACACAAATAGTTCTAATCAAAACAGAGTTTTAGACTGCCACAATGTGACACACAATCTAAACTCTTCAACATAAACATAACATAAAGAAAATATAAAAACAAAGAGTTTTAGACCAATTATACAATAATCATGAATGCGAATGATCTAAACTCTAACAACTACTATCCACTACATATCAGTGGATGGATTCCAAACTCAATGGGATATCTCTCTCTGCAACTCCTCAATCGCCTGGCTATACCGCTTCTGCTCCTTGTCAATCCTATCAAACTTGCCATAGAACTCCATCTTAAAAGTCCTAAAGGCATTGGTATGGGCCTCTAAAAGCTGAGTGTGGTGTTGCTGCGTCAATGCCTGCAACTCTGTCGCGCCCAGATTTTTCACACTCGAGGAATATTCACACAAGTGGGAAAAATGCTGTACTTTCTCGTTAGAACTCACCCTCCTAAAAGAATGAGTGCGACTAAGTTTGAATTGAAAATAGATTTGAATAAAGGGATTTTGAAAAAAGATTCGGAGTCGCCACCTAACTTGATTAAGGTGAGTTAGGTCACCTAAAAACTAAGCATAATCTGAAAACTACGCTTAGGGTTTTGGAAAACGATTTTGAAAATATCTCCTCAAGAGAGGGTTTTTAAGAAAAATAGGTTGTTTGGCAACCTTTGGAAAATATTTAGCCATTTTTAGAAAATAACTCCGTTTTGGTCTTTGAAATCAGTGATCTAGGTTCGGAGGTTGGTTACGTGTAGGGAAGACGCACTAAGCCATCACCCTACCCCGCCCTTTCGGTACCTATATGTCAATCTACCCTATATTCACCTATGAGAGTCTTTAACTAACTATTGTTCAATCCTATCCACTTTAGAAAACACTGTTTGAAAAGAAACTAACATGATGTATGATATGCAAGTGCAAGATAAGAGAGTTGATTTGAAAATAAATTTGAAAAGAAGAATTTGATTTGATTTGAAAAGGAAGAGATAGAAGTTTGAATTTGGAAGGAAGGTTTTGGAAATAGAGATTTGGAAATAGAAATTTGGAATTGGAAGTTTGAAAATAGATTGGAGATTTGAAAATATCGTAGAATATGAAATTTGAAAAATATGGAGGAATTTGAAATTTGAAAGAAGTTGTGACCGCACCTATGAAGGTTGCCTACGTATCCTTTTGGAGGAATCAGGTCAGTCGTAGTTCGGACAAGAGTCCGATTGAAAACTTGGTTTGAAAAGACTTGACTTTGGAAAACTTGGTTTTAGGAAACCTAGACTTAGGAAAGAGAGAATTTAGGAATGATTTGAGATTTAGAAAGATTGGACTCGAATGTTGGACTTAGAAGATTTACGAAAGGATTGGATTTAGGAAAGATTCGAATTAGGAAAGTTTCAAATTAGGAAAGTGTCATTTTAGGAAGGTTTCAGAATTAGGAAAGGTTTTGAATTAGGAAAAGTTCGAATTAAGAAAGTTTTATGTTGAGAAAGGTTTTGAAATAGAAAAGTGATAAATTTAGAAATGTTTTGAATTAGGAAAGTTTAGTTTAAAAGAGATTTAGAATTTGGAAAGTTTCAAGTTAAATAAGTTTTAAATTTGGAAAGCTTAGAATTTTAGAAAGATTTTAAATTAGGAAAGATTTAGAAAAGGTTTGAATTAAGAAAGTTCCAACTTAAGAAACGTTTTGAAAGAAGAAAGGTTTTGAAAATAAGGAAGTTTTGAAAATAAGAAAGTTTCAAGTTTAGAAAGTTTTCGATTTGGAAAGATTTGAAGTTTTAAGAAAGTTTAGAATTTAGAAAGTTTTAGATTTAGAAAGTCTTAACTTAAGAAAGTTTTGAACTTAGAAAGTTTTGGATTTGAAAAGATTTTAAAATTTAGAAAGCTAGGATTTTGGAAAGATTTGAGTCTAGAAAGTTTTAACTTAAGAAAGCTTTGAATTTGGAAAGATTTGAAATTTAGAAAGTTTTAAAGTTTGAATTTTAGAAAACCTTGAGATTAGAAAATGTTGAGTTTAGGAAAGATTTGGAAACTTAGATTTGAAAAGTTAAGATTTGGAAAGGGGTAGAATTAGGAAATGAGTTGAATTAGGAAAGACTTGAAAGCTTAATGCTTAACGAAAGATTTGGAAGTTTTAGGAAACTTATGGTTTGGAAAGGTAGAAAATTAGGAGAGAGTTAAATTAGGAATGATTTAGATTTTGAGTGTTAAAATTTAAGAAAGATTTATATGTTCAAGTTAAGATTTAGGAAAGTAGAAGATTAGGAAAGAGTTGGATTAGGAAGTGATTGGATTTTGTTCCTAAGAAGAAGTGTTATATTTTATTTCCAAAAACGGAGGATAGGATCTAGTTTTCCTAAACGGGAGATTGGATTTGGTTTCCTAAAGGGAAGGTAGGATTTGACAAGGATTTGGAAAGGAAAGTTTCTAGAAACCCTAGATTTGGAAAACTATAGTTTTGACGGAGAAAAGAGGTTTTGGAAATGTGTATAGTTTTGATGTGAAAACAAGAGGTTTTGAAAACTTAGGTTTTAAGGCAAGTTTGAAAGCCATATTTTTGGAAAGAAAATTAGGGTTTCCTAATTGTGGGTTCTAGGGCTTGACTTGGGCACCAGAAAAAAGATTTTTGGAAAGTGCGTTTTTGGAAACACGTGTTTGGAAGGAAATCCTAGAGAAGAGTTTCTAGAGAAAAGATTTTGGAAAGAGAGCTTTTTAGAAAGATTTTTGGTAGAAAATTGTTGAAGAGAGTTTTTAGGAAAGTGAATTTAGGAAGTGTTTTTAAAAAGTGAATTTTGAGGAGAGGATTTTGGAAAGGGGTTGAAAAAGGGAGTTTTGAAAAATAGATTTTTGGAGGGAGTTTTTGAAAACAACTCTGAAAAGGAGAGTTTTAGGAAAGTATGTTAAAAAAGAGATTTTTAGGAAAAGAGACTTTTGAAAAGAGAGTTTTTAAAAGGTATAAAAATGTCGCACTTTCCTAAAGCGATTCTAACCACAAGAAGGTTAGAACCACTTTAAGAAAGTGGTTTTGAAAACAACAAGATTTGAAAATATGGACCATAAAAGTCATTTTAAATGTAACACTTTTCTAAAGCAATCCTAGCCATGGAAAGGCTAGAATCATCCTAGGATTGTGATTTTGAAAACAAGTTTCGAAAAAGAGGATTTCGATACAATTTTGAAAACAAGTTTAATGCAAATTTTGAAAACGGGTTTGAAAACGATTTTTGGAAGATGCAAGATAATGATATGCACAATGCAAGTTTGGGGTCGTGAACATACAAGGTTAAGGCTTCACCACATAATCAAGGGGGCCGAACCCACGTGGTCTTCGGTTAGCCTAAAGGAAAGCCCCCGACACGGTAACTCTCCAATAGTCTAATCCTACACATGGACCGGGAGTCCCCTTGTTTCAAGCATGCAAAGAAAGGGGGGGAAAGAGATGGGGGATTAAAATAGAGAAAACCCAAGTGGGTTAGGAGAGAGAAGAGAGAGGGAGAAGCTCAGAAATGTAAAATGAAAGCCTACCTTGTGTCTTGTTTATTTTGCGCGCCTTGCTTGTCTTCGATCTTTGTTATGATCTTCGTTTTCAATCCTTAAGAGTTGTCTTCAATCTTCAAACTTCAGATTGTAGCTCTTCAAGTCTTCAAAGGAGGGTTGGAGGCTAGTGTATAAGTGTATGGGGGTGTGTATGAGTGTATATGAGGCTAGGGTTTAGTATATGGTGGCTAGGGTTTGGAGAACCTAGGGAGGCTAGGGTTTTGGAAGTGTTCGAGATCTGTATATCGAATTTTCGTGTTTTTAGACTGAGTTTGCGGACCTCTTTCACGTTGGAAGGGGGTTTGTATTTATAAAGAGAGGAATGCAGTAGCGCCTGTTGCGGTGGCACCAGGCCAAACATTACACTGGCGCCACTAGGAGTGGTGCCAACCATTTAGGAAATGTTTAAGGTCGGCAAGGAACGTATCTTTGACTAGATTTGGGCGCCTGTACTAGTGACTACCATGCAATTTTTAGCCTAGCTTCACTAGAAGTGACTCCGGAAAGTCTGGGAATGATTTGAAGAGGCCAGGAATGACCCGGAAGGCCAAAAAAGAGCAGGAACACTTAGAATAGTGTCCCAGAGCTATTTGACTTGAGAAATGAGGATAATATGTGTCGGAAGGGTTGACTAAGCCTTCAGGGGCTAAACGGTCAATCGGGCCGGAAAGCTACCGGGACGGACTCGGATTGTCCTGGAAGAAGACTCGAGATTTGAAAACATTATTCAAAATATTCCCAAAGGTTTCTGGTTTGATTCCCAGAGTCGGTGTAGTCGGAAAAGGAGACCGACCCACTAGGGGCAAAACGGTCATTTTGTACCGAGTTTGCCGGAACTGACTTGGAATGATCCGGAAAGGTAAAGGGAGGTTGAGAATACTATAAAAAGCAGTCTCAGAAGGTTACCGGTTTGATTCCCAGAGCCGGTGTGGTCGGAAAAGAAGACTGGCCCACTAGGGGCAAAATGGTCATTTTGTGCTGGGTTTGCCGGAATTGACTCGGAATGATCCGAGAAGGTAGAGGAAGGTCAAGAATACTATAAGAAGCAATCTCAAGAAGTTACTGGTTTGATATCCAGAGCCGGTGTGGTTCCCTGGGCGTTTGGATGCCTAGGGGCGAAATTGTCATCTTGAATGAAAAGTCTCGGAATTGGCCCAAGGGGTAGTTTGGTCATTTTTCACCGAAGTGGGCTAGTAGGCACCGGTGTTAACTTGGGTTTTGAGTGTTTTCGCCACTCTGACGGGGGTCGTCGTGACACAGGGGTTTGTTGGCAATTCCCTATATCGACCTGTTTGCTAGTATTTTCGCTATTTTAACGGTTGAGATGTTTGCGAGTATTTTCGCTACTTTGACGGTTCACGATCATTCACAAGATTGCCTAATCTCGGGAAGCTTCTAAAGGGGACTTAGCGCCTGAGAAGTCATTTTTCTCGAAAGACATGCCTAAATGGACATTTCTGCATTGGCGGGCTAGCAAGGGCCAAAGGTGGACCGTTCTACCATCTAGGGGACTTGGGGTCTCATCCCGGTCGACAGCTTTAAAGGAACTTACTGTTTCAAAGAGATTTTCTTCGAAAAACATGCCGAACCATCTCAAGGAATAAACTGTCTCGAGAGAGGGATTGGAAAGGGGTCTTATCGTCTTCGAAAAGACGTGCTTGGTTTGGAACCGTCTCGAGGAATAAACTGTCTCGAGAGAGGGATTGGAAAGGGGTCTTATTGTCTTCGGAAAGATGTGCCTGATTTGGAATCGTCTCGAGGAATAAACTGTCTCGAGAGAGGGGTTGGAAAGGGGTCTTATCGTCTTCGGAAAGATATGCCTAATTTGGAACCGTCTCGAGGAATCAACTATCTCGAGAGAGGGGTTGGAAATGGCACTTACCATTTTCGGAAAGACGTGCTTGATTTGGAACCGTCTCGAGGAATAAACTGTCTCGAGAGAGGGATTGGAAAGGGGACTTACCGTCTTCGGAAAGACGTGCTTGATTTGGAATAGATTTACGGTCTCGAGGAATCAACTGTCTCGAGAGAGGGATTGGAGTTGGAATTGGAAAAGATAATGCCCCTAAGGGCATTTTGGTTATTTTGCCTCTATTTGGGCCTGGTGGGCTCGTGAGGCGATGGATAGACGGGATTTGGACTTAGAGAGTTGGTTTCGATTAGAATACGTTCATATTGACTTGAGTACAATTCTGGATAGAGCGTAGACTGCCGAGCGTAAAAAATGGGGTGCTTACAAACTCCAACATCTCTATCACCTTGTCCAACGAAAGTTGCCCAGCACGGCCACTTCCCTCAGCCAATGTTCCTCCCTCCCCCTATTCTTTGTTTTCCTCTACCCTTTTCTTCTTGTGGCTCCTATACTGTGCTTCTGACTTGTGAATAGAAGTCATATTGATGACACCTATGGAAAACTTTTTTGAAAAGAATGAAGGTGGGTTGACTCCAGACTCAAGAATTAGGGAAGTAAGCATAGACATAAATGGAATGCTATCCCCTCGAGTTACGTTGGTGGCATTATGATATAGCTGAAGGAACATATACCTAGGAAAGTCTATGGTATTTTGGGTTCCAATAGCCCACATTAAATGGGCCCGAGGTAGGTCGACCTGGGCATTGCGGGCTTGGGGTAATAGACTATGGCAGGAGAAAAGGAACAATGGAAGATACCTCATTTTCAAAAACTTTTTCTCACACTGGGTCTTCCTCTCAACCCAGGGCTGATCATCTGCTAAAATCTCCTGTGCCATCTCAGTGAGGCTCGGAGTCCCAATCCCATGGCGAAACTCGACTTCCAAGGCAAAACCACCCCCAAAATTCCATAATTCTATGTTTCGCTCAACGGCTGCAGCTTTGCTCGCCCAAGTTTTCCTAAAGTCCAAATAGGCTTGGTGACTTGTAAAAATTTCAGAATCATAGTCCGAAGAGTAGTCGGGTTCAAAGGGTTCTATGATTAAAAACTTTTTAGCAGATTATTTACTCCCTTTTGGTGCCATTAATACAACTTCACAAAACAAATTGCAACAAACACCACTACACAATCACAATTATAACACAAATCTCAATCCCAGAAAAGCATAAATAGGAACGAAACGATTCGAAAAGGGAAGTGAAAGGTTGTGTTTGTTACCTTGGAAGATAGAAAGGTGGGAAGTTGAAAGGTCATAACTCTTCAAACTGGTAGGACTTCGTTGCCTCATTCGGACGCTCCCTTTCTCTCTAAAACAAAATTTTTTTGGGTGTACGAATAAGACAAAACGGAGAAACTTTACCCTTTTACAAAAGCGGAGGGGCATTCGGACGGTCGCCTGAGGGAGTCTGAACGGGGTCCAAAACAGTGTCGTTCAACTTAAAATAGGGCATCCGGATGGTAAAAGAAGGGCGATTGAACAGTCCAACAAGGGTATCCGGACGGACTAAAGGCGTTCGGACGGGGCGTCTGGACGACTAGTAGCCTTGCATAAACCGGCTCAAAAATTTTTCTAAGTATGAAATACCTTCCGGACATACCCTGAGGGGCGTCCGGACTGCCAGTGGCCTATTTCCTAGACTGCTTAAAAAATTTGAAGTAACGAAAGGCGTCTAGACGGCCAGTATAGGCATTTGAACGACCTTTTTTTTTATTTTTTTATTTTTGAAAGCAGTATGCAATTCAACACAAAATCTTTGATCCGTCTCCCCAACTTAGTATGCACATTGACCTTAATGGAAGAAAGAGAAAAGACGAAAGACACAAACTTACGTGATGATGGGCATATTGGGCACTAGGGATCCTTAAAAGACAACAATACTAATATACACGATTACCCTTTGAATATTACTCTAATGGAGATGGATCTTCGAGACTTAACGTCTCGATTTTTGCCACAAAATTTTTTGACATAATGTTTTAGACGGTGACTGTTGACTGTGAATTGATTGTCATTCGTGGGGTTTTGAACTTTGATAGCCATATTCTCATGGACTTTCTGCACTATATAAGGTTCTGACCATTTACTACACAACTTTCCAGGAAATAAATGTAACCGGGTGTTGTAGAGAAGGACCTTTTGACCAACTTCAAAAGAATTTTGAGAAATATGTTGGTCGTGAAGAACTTTCATCTTTGCTATAGAAATTTACGCATTTTCATACGTGTCATTACGTATTTCGTCTAACTCTGAAAGTTAAAGTTGTCGATGATGTCCAGTATCATCAGGGTTTTCGTTCATTTGTCTAATGGCCTAATAGGCTTTGTGTTAAGCCTCAACAGGTAAAATACAAGCTTTTCCATAAACGAGCCTGTAGGGTGACATGCCTAACTATGTTTTATATGCAGTCCAGTATGTTTAGAGTATATCCACCAACCTTAAGGACCAATCTTTGCAGTTAGGGTTCACAGTTTTTTCTAAGATATGCTTAATTTCCCTATTGGCGAGTCTACTTGGCCACTAGTTTGTGGGTGGTAGGGCATTCCGACTTTGTGTAGCACTCTATATCTATGCATCAAGACCCCAACGGGTCTATTACAGTAGTGGGTACTGCCATCACTTATAATAGCACACAGCATCCCAAACCTTGAAAAGATATTTTCTTTTAGAAATTTCATCACCACTGGGTGATCATTTGTACGGGATACTACTGCCTCTACCCATTTAGATACATAATCAATACCCACTAAAATGTATAAATGCTTGAAAGAACTAGGAAACAACCTTATAAAGTCGATGCCCCAATAATCAAATATTTCTATGACAGTTATGGGATTCAAGGGCATCATATTTCTTCTAGTAAGAGTATCTAGTCTTTGACATCTATCACAAGTAGAAAAAAATATATGGACATCTCTAAACATAGTCGGCCAATAAAATCCACATTGGAGGACTTTAGCAATTGTTTTCTTGGTGGAGAAATGCCCACCACATGCATATGAGTGGCAGAAACTAATTTTGGATTGATATTCATTGTCTGGTACACAACGACGAATCACCTGATCTGAGCAATACTTGTAAAGGTATGAGTCATCCCACATGAAAACTCTAATGTTTTGAAAAAATTTATTTTTATCATTGGACGACCATTGAGATGGAATCTTACCTGAAGCAAAGTAATTAGCTGTAAGCACCCCATTTTTGACTACTCGGCAGTCTACACTCTGTCCAGACTTGTTTTCAAGTCATTGTGGGCATATTCCAATCGAAATCGATTTTCTAAGTCCAAATCCCGTCTGTCCATCGCTTTGCGGGCCCACCAGGCCCAAATAGAGATAAAATGACCAAAATACCCTTAGGGGCATTGTCCTTTCCTTTCCAAACCCCTCTCTCAAGACAGTTTATTCCTCGAGACGGTTCTAATTCAGGCACGTCTTTTCGAAGACGGTAAGACCCCTTTCCAATCCCTCTCTCGGGACAGTTTATTCCTCAAGACGGTTCCAATCTAGGCACGTCTTTTTGAAGATGGTAAGACCCCTTTCCAACCCCTCTCTCGAGATAGTTTATTTCTCGAGACGGTTTCAACCCAGGCGCGTCTCTTCGGAGATGATAAGACCCCTTTCCAATCCCTCTCTTGGGACAGTTTATTCGTCGAGATGGCTCCAATTCAGGCGCGTCTCTTCGGAGACGATAAGACCCCTTTCTAATCCCACTCTCGAGACAGTTTATTCCTCGAGACGGTTCCAATCCAGGCATGTCTTTCGAAGACGGTAAGACCCCTTTCCAATCCCTCTCTCTCGAAAGTTTATTCCTCGAGACGGTCTGAGTAGCAAAACTACTCACAAAACCGTTAAAGTAGCGGAAATACTCACAAATAGGTCGATATAGAGAATTACCAACAAACCCCTGTGTCACGACGACCGCCGTCGGAGTGGCAGAAGCACTCAAAACCTAGGTTAACACTAGTGTCTGTTAGCCCACTTCGGTGAAAAAAATGACCAAACTACCCCTTGGACCTTTTCCGAGACTTTTCGGTCAAGATGACCATTTTGCCTCTAGGCATCCGAATGCCCCGAGAACCACACCGGCTCTGGGTATCAAACTGATAACCCTCTGAGACTAATTTTTATAGTGTTCTCAACCTCTTTTTACCTTTCCGGATCATTCCGAGTCAGTTCCGGCCAACCCGGTACAAAATGACCGTTTTGCCCCTGGTGGGCCGGTCTCCTTTTATGACCACACCTGCTCTGGGTATCAAACTGGTAACCTTCTAAGACTGATTTTTATAGTCTTCTCAACCTCCCTTTACCTTTCTGGATCATTCCAAGTCAGTTCCGGCAAACCCCGTACAAAAATGACCGTTTTGCCCCTGGTTGGCCGGTCTCTTTTTCCGACCACGCCGGCTTTGGGAATCAAACCGGAAACCTCTGGAAACATTCTGAATAATGTTTCCAGATCCCAAGTCTTCTTCCGGGACAGTCCGAGTCTGTCCCGGCAGTTTCTTGGTCTGATTGACTGTTTTGCCTCTAAAGGCCTGGTTAACTTTTTTGACCCATCTTATCCTCATTTCTCAAGTCAAATACCTTTAGGACACTATTTTAAGTGTTCTTGCTCTTTTTCGGCCTTCCAGGTCATTCCCAGCTCCTTCAAATCATTCCCGGACTTTCCGAAGTCACTCCTAGTGAAGCCAGGCTAAAAATTGTATGGTAGTCACTAGTACAGGCGCCCAAATCTAGTCAAAGATACGTTGCTTGCCAACCTTAAATGTTTCCTAAATGGCTGGCACCACTTCTAGTGGCGCCAAGCCAAAATTTAGCCTGGCGCCACTGCAACAGGCGCTAATGTTGTCCAACCTCTATAAATACAGAGGCTCCTCCAACGTGAAAACTCAGTCTAAAAATAATATAATTTGATATACAGAGCTCGACTACTCCCTAAACCCTAGCCTCCTTAGGTTTTCCAAACCCTAGCCATTATACACTAAACCCTAGCCTCCTATACACTCATACACACCCCCATACACTCATACACTAGCCTTCAACCCTCCTTTGAAGACTTGAAGAGCTGCAATCTAAAGCTTGAAGACAACTCTTGAAGATTAAAGACGAAGATCAAGATGAAGATCGAAGACCGAAGACAAGCAAGGCGCGCAAAATAAAGAAGACATACGGTAGGCTTTCTCTTTAAATTTCCGCACTTCCTCCCTCTCTCTTCTCTCTCTAACCCACTTGGGTTTTCTCTATTTTAATCCCCCATCTCTTTCCCCCCCTTTCTTTGCATGCTTGAAACAAGGGGATTCTCGGTTCATGTGTAGGATTGGGCTATTGGAGAGTCACCGTGTCGGGGGCTTTCTTCTAGTCTAACCAGAGATCACATGGGTTCGACCCCCTTGATTATGTGGTGAAGCCTTAGCCTTGTATGTTCACGACCCCAAAATTGCATTGTGCATATCATGATATTGCATCTTCCAAAAACCGTTTTCAAAATCGTTTTCGAACTTGTTTTCAAAGTTGCATCAAAATCTCTTTTTCAAAACATGTTATCAAAATCACAATCCTAGGGTGATTCTAACCTTTTCATGACTAGGGTTGCTTTAGGAAAGTGTTACATTAAAAATGACTTTCATGGTCCATATTTTCAACCCTTGTTGTTTTCAAAACTACTTTCTTAAAGTGGTTCTAGCCTTCTCATGGCTAAAATTGCTTTAGGAAAGTGAGATATTTTTACACCTTCTAAAAACTCTCTTTTCAAAAAGTCTTTCTTCCTAAAATCTCTTTTTCAACATACTTTCCTAAAACTCTCCTCTCCGAAATTATTTTAAAAAACTCCCTCCCAAATCTATTCTTCAAAGCTCCCTTTTTCAACTTTTTTCCAAAATCCTCTCCCCAAAATCAACTTTCTAAAAACGTTCCCCAAAAATCTTTCCAAAAACTCTCTTTCCAAAATTTTTCTTCTAGAAACTCTCCTCTAGGATTTTCTTTCCAAAATCTTTGTTTCTAAAAACACACCTTCCCAAAACTCCTCTTCTTTAAAATTTGTTTCCAAAAACTCTCTTCAAATTTACTTTCCAAAAACTCTTCCCTCTAGAAACTCCTCCCTAGGATTCCCTTCTAGAAAACCTTCATTTCCAAAAACGCACTTTCCAAAAATCCTCTTTCCTTAGAGCCCAAATCAAGCCCTAGAACCCATAATTAGGAAACCCTAATTTTCTTTCTAAAAACATGATTTTCAAACATTGCCCCAAACCTAGGTTTCCAAAACCTCTTGTTTTCACATCCAAACGATACACGTTTCCAAAACCTATTTTCTACGTCGAAACTATAATTTTCCAAATCTAGGGTTTTTAGAATCTCTCTTTCCAAATCCTTGCTAAATCCTATCTTCCCTTTAGGAAACCAAATTAAATCCTCCTGTTTAAGAAACTAAATCCAATCCTCCGTTTTTGGAAACAAAATCCAACTCTTTCCTAATTTAACTCTTTTCTAATCTTTCTACTTGGAGAGTCACCGTGTCGGGGGCTTTCTTCTAGTCTAACCAGAGATCACGTGGGTTCGACCCCCTTGATTATGTGGTGAAGCCTTAGCCTTGTATGTTCATGACCCCAAAATTGCATTGTGCATATCATGATATTGCATCTTCCAAAAACCGTTTTCAAAGTTGTTTTCAAAATCGTTTTCGAACTTGTTTTCAAAGTTGCATCAAAATCTCTTTTTCAAAACATGTTTTCAAAATCACAATCCTAGGGTGATTCTAACCTTTTCATGGCTAGGGTTGCTTTAGGAAAGTGTTACATTAAAAATGACTTTCATGGTCCATATTTTCAACCCTTGTTGTTTTCAAAACTACTTTCTTAAAGTGGTTCTAGCCTTCATATGGCTAGAATTGCTTTAGGAAAGTGAGACGTTTTTTATACTTTCCAAAAAAGATCTCTTTTCAAAAGTCTTTCTTCCAAAAAATCTCTTTTTCAACATACTTTTCTAAAACTCTCCTCTCCAAAATTGTTTTCAAAAACTCCCTCCCAAAATCTATTTTTCAAAACTCCCTTTTTCAACTCCTTCCAAAATCCTCTCCCCAAAATCCACTTTCCAAAAATGTTCCCTAAGTCTCTTTCCTAGAAAAACTCTCCTCAAAAATCTTTTCAAAAACTCTCTTTCCAAAATCTTCCTTCTAGAAACTCCTCTTTAGGATTTCCTTCCAAAGCCTCCGTTTCCAAAAACACACTTTCCAAAAACTCTTTCTCTTTAAAATCTTTTTTTGAAAACTCTATCTTCAAATTTTCTTTCCAAAAACTCCCCCCTAGGATTCCCCTTCTAGAAAACCTTCGTTTCCAAAAATGCACTTTCCAAAAATCCTCTTTCCTTAGAACCCAAGTCAAGCCCTAGAACTCACAATTAGGAAACCCTAATTTTCTTTCCAAAAACATGATTTTCAAACTTTGTCCCAAACCTAGGTTTCCAAAACCTCTTGTTTTCACATCCAAACTATATACATTTTCAAAACCTATTTTCTACGTCGAAACTATAATTTGCCAAATCTAGGATTTCTAGAATCTCCCTTTCCAAATCTTTGCCAAATCTTATCTTCCCTTTAGGAAACCAAACCAAATATTCCCGTTTAGGAAACCAAATCCAATCCTCCATTTTTGGAAACAAAATCGAACCTTTTCTTTTAGAAACCAAATCCAATCCCTTCATAATCCAACTTTTTCCTAATTCAAATCCTTCCTAAACTTCCACTTTCCTAAACCTTAAGTTTTCAAAACTTGAACATAAAAATCTTTCCTAAATTTTAAAACTCAATTTTCAAATCTTTCCTAATTCAACACTTTCCTAATTCTACTCTCTTTTCAAATCTTTCCTAATTCAACCCTTTCCTAATTCTACCCTCTTTTCAAATCTTAACCTCTCAAAACCTAAGTTTTCAAACATTTCCTAAATTCAAACCTTTCCTAATTTCAAGATTTTCTAAAATTCAAACTCTAAAAATTTCTAAATCTTAAACTTTCCAAATTTCAAAACTTTCTAAATTTAAAACTTTCCAACTCTCAAAACTTCCTAATTTCAAAATCTTTCCTAAAACAACACTTTCCTAATTCAAAACTTTCTAAGTTGAAACTTTCCTAATTAAAAACTTTCCTAATTTCAAAAATTTCCTAATTTGAAAAATTTTCAAAAATAAAACTTTCCAAAAATGAAACTTTCCAAATTCGAACCTTTCCTAATTCCAATTTTTCTCCAACCTTCCAAGTCTAATATTCAAGTCAATTCTTTTTCAAAATCTTTTCAAGTCAAATCCAGTCTTTTCTTGATTTCAGGTCCTTTCTAAATCCTCTCTTTCCTAAGTCTTGGTTTCGTCTAGGTTTCCTAAAACCAAGTCTTTCAAAATCAAATCTTTTCGAATCTTCCAATCAAAGTCCAATCTTCTCAATGTCAATTTCCAAACTCCTCTTCTAATTTCAAATCAAATCCAATTTTCAATTCAATCTCTTTCTTCCAATCCAACCTTCTATTTTCAATCGGACTCTAGTCCGAACTACGACTAACCTGATTCCTCCAAAAGGATACGTAGGCAACCCCATGGGTGCGGTCACAACTTTATTCAAATCTCAAATTCTAATCTATTTTCAAAATTCCAATTTCAAATTTCTATTTCCAAATTTCTATTTCTAATTTCTCAAACTTTCCAATTTCAAATTTATTTTCACATCAAATCAATTTCAAATCAATCTCTTTCCAAATCTATTTTTCAATTATCTTTCCTTGCACTCGCATATCATGCATTATGATAGTTTTTAAACATTATTTTTTAAAGTGAATGGGATTTAACTATAGTTAGTTAAAGACTCTCATAGGTTAATCTAGGGTAGATTGACATGTAGGTACCAAAAGGGCGGGGTAGGGTGATGGCTTAGTGCGTCTTCCCTACACGTAACCAACCTCCGAACCCAGATCACTGATTTCAAAGACCGAAAGGAGTTATTTTTCTAAAAAGGGCTAAATGTTTTCCAAAGGTTGCCAAACAACCTGTTTTTCATAAAAACCCTCTCTTGAGGAGATATTTTCAAAATTATTTTCCAAAACCCTAAGTGTAGTCTTCAGATTATTCTTAGTTTTTAGGTGACCTAACTCACCTCAATCAAGTTAGGTGGTGACTCCGAATCTTTTTCAAAAGCCCTTTATTCAAACCAATTTTTCAATTCAAACCTAGTCGCACTCATTCTTCTAGGAGGGTGAGTTCTAACGAGAGAGTACATCATTTTTCCTGCTTGTATGTGTATTCCTCGAGTGCGAAAAATCTGGGCGCGACATTAGCTATATCTGCAAACCAAGGGGTACTAGTATGAGTAACAGATTTGATGGAAAAAAGGTGTTCATCAAGAAAATGTTCAGAAATGGGAGATTTGTCTTGGTCTCGGCCATCTACGGGAAGGCGAGACAAGTGATCAGCTACCACATTTTCTACCCCCTTTTTGTCCTGGATTTCTATATAAAACTCTTGAAAGAGTAGAATCCAATGTATGAGTTGTGCCTTAGTGTCTGGCTTGATGAGCAAGTACTTAAGTGTAGCATGATCAATATAAACTATGACAAGTGAGCCGACTAAGTAGGATCTAAACTTATCAAGGGCAAAGACCACGACAAGAAGCTCCTTCTCGGTGGTAGTGTAGTTCATTTGTGCATCATTTAAATTTTTGCTAGCATAATAGATGGCATATGGTTTCTTGTCCTTTCTTTGACCAAGCACCGCCCCTATAGCAAAATCACTCGTGTCACACATGAGTTCAAAAGGTAAAGACCTATCGGGGGCTTGCATGATGGGTGCAGTGGTCAAGAGCCCTTTTAGCTTGTCAAAAGCTTGTTGGCTAGGGGATGTCCATTCAAATGGAATATCTGTGGATAACAAATGGCATATAGGACGAGAAATAGCACTAAAACCTGGAATGAATTGTCGATAAAACTCGGCGTGCCCTAAAAATGAACGAACATCTCTAACATTGGTAGGGGTGGAAGGTTCTGAATAAGGTCAATCTTAGCTTTGTCAACTTCTATCCCCTTATTTGAAATTATGTGTCCTAACACTATCCCTTGTGTCACCATAAAATGACACTTCTCCCAATTAAGGACCAAATTGGTCTCCTTACATCTTTGCAAATTTTTTTTCAAATTTTCTAGGCATTAGTCATAGGTATTCCCACAGACAGAAAATCCATCCACAAAGACTTCCAAGATTCTTTCTACCATGTCACTAAATAAGCTCATTATGCATCTTTGGAAAGTGGTCGGCGCATTGCATAGGCCGAAAGACATTCTTCTATAAGCATATGTGCCAAAAGGACAATTAAAGGTATTTTTATCTTGATCTTTTGGGGCTATTTCAATTTGATTGTAGCCTGAGTACCCATCCAAAAAACAGTAATAAGCTCTACCCGACACCCTCTCTATGACTTGATCAAGGAATGGTAATGAAAAATGGTCTTTGGTGGTGTCGGCATTGAGACGTCTATAGTCTATGCACATGCATCATCCCGTTTGGATCCTTGTGGGTACTAATTCATCTTTATCATTTTTCACTACTATTACTAGGACTTTTTAGGGACCACTTAAGTAGGGCTCACCCACTTAGAGTTTGCTATTGGGTAAATAATACCCGCATTGAGAAGTTTCAATACTTATCCTCTAACTACCAATTGCCTTTGCGTTTGACGAACCGGTTTAGCTTCTTCCTCTAAGTATATGCGATGTGTGCAAACTAATGGGCTAATACCATGTAAATCAGTAATTGACTACCCTATGGCTTTGGGGTGCTGTAATAGCACTTCTTTCAACCTATCCTCTTGGCCTTCAAACAGGCTAGAAGATATTACTACTGGGTACGATTCACCATCACCTAAAAATATATATATTTAAGAGTGGATGGCAGTGGCTTTCGCTCTAAACTAGGAGCTTCTACTTCTGATGGTTCAGGTTTACATGCACTGAGCTTTAATGACTCAACACATTGGGTCCAATGATTCACAGACATAACAGGAGCGCACTCTGCTACCTCCTTATTTATCACTGTTTCTTCTAAACACTCTATTTGCTCATTCAGAATTAAGGCTCTCTCAAATGGATCTATTAGAAATTCTTTATTAAAATGTTCTTGTACTAGAATATCTATCATGCTAACCTCCCTGATGTCTTCATATCTACAGTTATGTTTTCAAAAGATAAGTTCAACTCCCCGCCCCTACAACGAATAATAGTATTGGATGTTGCTAAAAAGGGACGACCTAGAATGACAGAGATTGGAGAATGATCACATGAGTTCCCCATGGTGTCTAACACTACGAAATCAACTGGGAAGTATAATTTATCCACTTGGATAAGCACATCTTCCACCATGGCCCTAGAAATCTTAATCAAACTATTAGCTAACTATTGGGTGATTCTGGTAGGTTTCAACTCTTTTAGCCCTAACTGTTGGTAAACAGAATAAGGTAGCAGTTTCACACTAGATCCTAGATCTAACAAAGTGTTATCAACCTTATGATCTCCAATTATGCATGGAATGGTAAGACTCCCCGGGTCCTTGTATTTTGGTGGAAGGTTTACTTGTAGAACCTCTATAGCTTCTTAGTTCAAAAAAGAGGCTTTTCTTATAGTGAGCTGTCTCTTAATGGTGCACAAGTCCTTAAAGAACTTTGCATATGAGGGGATCTGCTTAATGGTATTTAGGAATGGAATATTGATTTTCACTTGCTTGAATACTTTATAAGTTTTAGAATTTATTAATTCTTGCTTCGGTTTAGCTAATCTATGAGGCAATGGAACTCGTGACAAATCCTCTATGTCAATGTCTGCTGATTTATCTCTAGACTTATCTTTCCTAGGCTTCTTTCCTAACTCCTCCACTACCTCTTGATGAGAATGCAAATGTCATATTTTTGTCCCTTAATGTTTAATCTTTTATACTTATTTGGTACCTAAAGATACTCACTAGTCTTATATTTTGACTTAGGGTGCTATGGAATACCTAGGAAGAAGATCCCAGCTTAAAAGTGGCGAATTCGCGTGAGATTAGAAGCAGTATTTGAAGAAGCGTTCGAACGGTCCCAAGAGGCGTTCGAACACTACGTCAAATGGATACACGTCAAGTTCAGGTTTGAAGAGCGTTTGAAAGATTTAGAAAGCAGGTTTTACCGTTCGAAGTGAGTTCGTCGCACCGTTTG